>CALNXK010000071.1:122500-240000 GCA_942486035.1 Porites lobata | reverse complement strand
TGTGTACGTATTCAAAACACCTTCAGTAAAATACAGGTCTTGTCTTTGTACTTCTGTAAGCTTATGTCATGTGGAGTTTCGAGTGAAATCGATTTCATTATAGGTTTAAGTTCCCATTTTTGATGGCTTTAGTCTACACCATCATCAAAAGGTATGTATGGCGAGAAACTTAAAGCGAGTTGTGAACTTTCAAATTTATCGAAACTCTATCTAATCAATCATGCTTGCTAAAGGGGAGAAGACACAATAAGTGATTAGCATAACAAGTCCATGCACAAATTTGATTCAGATAAAAGCTTTGGAAGGTACAGATACAAACAAAAACAAAAACTCTAGACCACATTGAGAACAACAGTAAGCTATAGGAAGCAAAGTCACCAAACTCTGCATTAGTGAGTGACTTGCCTTGCGCCAAATCGTTTGCGTTTTCTCTTTAATTTACTGCTCATTTGCCCTCTCGCCAAACTGAAACCACCACTGAGCTTCGCAAGCTATTGAACTTGTGTGCAAAATTCTTGGAGTGTAAATTCCGTCGTCCGAGTCTTCTTTACCCTTATCCGAAATATAGACTTCTAAAAAGGCGTGTGTTACATAAACAAAAGGAAATATAGAATTGAAAAGGCAATATGTAATACGGCACTGAAATGGGAAAACATGCTTTGTCGAAACACGCATAGCCTTTTGGGTTAAACTGGGTGAACAATTAGCAGTGCCCCTATGTAAGTGCCCGGATATTACGGGAACGATTGCGGAACGGAAGAGGATTTATAACTGGGCTTGACTTGAGGCCGCCCAGTAAAAATCCAGTCTGCATATGCCCAAAAATAGGGACAAAACAATGCCAAAAAAACATGACGTCACTTGGGGTGTTATTCACTGTGACTTCAAAGCGCTAGCTTTAATAATGAAAATAATGAAAATTCTTACAAGTATTTTAACAAAGTAATCAGAGTAATACACACAGTATACTTTGTTTTGAGTTTTTAAAGTTGTCGGCATACAATGAATTATGCGCCCTTAAAGATAATAGGGTAAATGATGAGTTTGCCATTTACTTGTTGTTGCATAGTTATTAAGGTGTGTTTACCAAATTTAAAGTAAAAAGCAGTCCTGCGATGAGCAGCTAGTCACAGCACCTCTTGTATTTGGAGACCAAAAATATATTTTCAGTCACAGAAAACAAGGTTAAGCATATCATGAAACGTGCATGATAGTGATTATGATCTAGAGAAGGTGTGGGACTTTCCCCCTGGGCAAAAGAGAATTTAAAAAAGCTTCTTATTTTGCCGCCTGGGTTTCCGGTTTCATTTAGCTTCTTCCTTGCTACTGGTTTTGCATGCGTTTCCTTTTCAGTATTTTTCGATTCCTTTCTTCATTTTGTGTTTCTGTTTGGGACTTTTTGCTTTCGTGCTTAGTTACGCGTTTTTGTCAGTTGTAGACTCTGAGACTAAATTGTACGTCGCGCATTTGTGTTGAAGGTTCTATGTTTCCATTTTGTTTTTATGGGCCAAGCATTATGCCGATGGGATTAATCTGAGATCTGTGAGATGTTGGTCTTTTTTCATGCGATTATTTTGCTCCAATAGCGGGCTTTTCTTTGTTATGCAGTTGACGCCAAAGACAATCACGTATCTTGCTCAAATAAACAAGCTGACCCCAGAGCGTGAGAACATTGTATGCCTTTGCCGACATTGGTATGGTTGGCGCAACTAAACCAAAAGCAATCTGAATCCCTGAAATTATCCAATAAGAAACGAACTGTAACCAGAAGGAAAAAAGCACAAAAGTAAACCAACGTTGGACTCGCTTATCTTCAGACAAGTCTTTGATGTTAACGTAATTCAGTGTATAGACCACAATCAGTATTCCTAAGTCATCCATGATGTACAGACTTATCACAGCCTTGCCGCTTTGCTTGTGTGGACCCATGTGGCCTTCGTCCAAAAGAAGAAAAACGAAGCGCACGGCACCAGCAATGTAATACCCCAAAAGAGGTAACGTATGTTCTCTATCACTCCACACCTTTTTCAGAACATTCTTCAACACTTCACATCCGGTCTCCCGGAGGCAAAAACCAACAAATATTGCGCGACACGACAGTTGTAAGAGAACAAAGTGCAGTTCCACGATCAAAGCGATTTTCTGGGGGATTCCGTGAGGGGAAGTGCCATTTATGCAATGATAATGAGCACGATGTTTATGGTGAGCACATTCATAGGAATGATACAAGTATACAGATAATAGAGGAATACCCACAACTGTAAGGGCAATAAGAATATAAAACGACATCTTCCATCGCCAGCTCCAACGGCTCCACTCCGATGAGTCCTCTATTGCTTCATGGGCACGTTCATCCTCCGTTGTTTCGTTGTTTGTTTGCTCGTCGTCAGTCGCGGTACTCGTACCACTTATATTTATTAGGCCGATTTTATCATCCTGTTCAGCGTATTTCTTTCTTCTACACTGCTTGATGTGCTTAGAGGACCACGACTGGGATCGACTATCGCAAGACGCTGCAGGGCGATTTGTTGTTTGTATGTTGTTGTTTTGCTCGCCCTGCCTCGTTACACTTAACGGCAGTTTGATTTCTCCATCCCGTCGATCAGAGGACCCTGCAGGCTGTGCAGGGCGGTGAAAGCCTACAGCCCCTATGGCAGCCATTGCGGCTGCCCCCAGTTGTTCTTGAATAAAATAGAGGTTCACTCTAATAAGTCTTTCAATAACACTAGGACGGTCTAGAACCTGACGACGTCGAGGATGTGATAAGTGCTCACTCATGGAACCGTAGCTTTCAAATGATATATTCGAACCTGGCCCAATTTACCTTACAACGGTGGTGGACGCGAAAAAGGACGCCTTCATACGTAACTGTCTTGACACATTTTCCGGGTCTGACTTATATATTATTCCTATTTATATTCACGACTAAGAGACGGGAATGGGTGTGCAGCTCGAACTATGGAGCCTGAGTGTTTAATGCCGTCCAAATAACATACAAAGTTCAACATCATAACTAAAGAATGGTATTCAAATATTCCTAAATAAAGTCACTCAGGCTAAACTATTCACGTGCCCCGCCTGATACGAAAACCCAAAAAACCCTATGGGAAAAAATTGGGAACGTATTCCCCAACCGATGCGGTCGCACAACCTCTGGGGGTTAAAGGTAAAAAATCAATCGATAGATGAATAAAGTAAGATATAAAAATAAAATTTGATAGTTCGAGAGCTGAGATGAATACATTACAACTGTCAAAACCTTATATACCTTACAACAATAGAGTCAATTAACGCCATAGCGGCTCACGTGCGTTCATACCAATAGGATAGTATTTACATTCTCTGTCACTGCCACTACGTTTAGCTCCGCCGAATGTAAATACATTTCCTATTTATATTCACGACTAAGAGACGGGAATGGGTGTGCAGCTCGAACTATGGAGCGGCTGAGAAAACAAAGAACGGGAAACAATACAGTCCAAGAGACATAGAGACCGCTAATCGGCTCTCTATCGAGTCTGCAAAGTAACCATCCTAGCGTTTTCCGAACGCCATCTACCATGGCGCTTAAACATTCTATCGGAGATACCACCATTAGCGGCGGCAGATGCACCGCCACTTCTGAAGCTGTGCCAAGAGAAAGACTTAAGATCTAAGCCCACGTCTGTAGTCTTCTTCAATAAAACTTCTCTACATCTTGTAGTCCATCCGCCCAGGCTCCAAATGTCTTGTAAGAGCCAGACTTGGTTGAATATTTCCGAACAAGTAGTCGTCTCCACCTTGGGAAGATGTCGGTAAAGTGAGTTTGGCTTACGATAAGTACTTCTCTAAATTACCCCAGGGGAAAACAATCCGTGCCAGACTTGACAATAGGGACAATAGCGCCCTCGTGAAATTGATCAGTTTTACTACTTTCAATAAAAGCTCAAAACGAGTGTCATGCAGAGCTAAATCTTTAAGTTTCGGATTAGCCAATTCGTCAAATCTTAAGAACCCCGCAAAGGCCAGTAACGCCATGGCGATGAATCTCGTGTCCACCAAAGATCCATCGAGACTCTGAAAAAACGTTAGTAAAATTTCGGGTGTAATGGGGAGCTTTTTGGAAGTAAGGTGTAATAGCCTTCTCTTAGCGGACTCCACGACCTTCTGGAGAAGTGTATGATTGGTAGGAGAGTCGAAACCAGCAAAATCATGAGCCCAGCGGATGCTATAGAGGGCGTTCTGGACCGGCGCAGGAGAACTAGAAGCCTGGAGAACACTGAGCAGGTATGAAGAAACGTAAGCCGGAGTAGCAGGCAGCACTGCGACCTCGGGAAATCTGTTGGCCCAAGCACGCCATCGCTTAAAACTGTTGAGGTAGGTGAGAGTAGTCGAATCTGCCCTGGAACCAAGGACTACCTCCGGGAGCTCTGACATCGTTAAGCTCAGCCCACATAGGGCTAGCGAAAAACATCTGAAAAACAGAAGAAATAAAAGACCATATGGATTCAATATAAGGACTTAAAAGATGAAAAAGATGCACGAGAAAAAAGGAGCAGAAAAAGGAAACGCGCGGTAATATGTAGTGAAAAAACATACAACTATCACACAATACATAACAAGAGAGTGGCCACCGAGGCGCACGCGACCATATATATGGGGGACCTGGAAGGATTCAAAACTGACCGAGGTCACGCAAGAATGTAACGGTACGACCCGTCGGGATCAGTGAAGGTACAAACAAGGTCACCGAGACCCGCGTAAATGCCACCGAGGCAAAAGAAAAAACAGAACAAATCACTCAAAAATAATAAACCACACTTAATATAGGCTAAACAATAACTACACGTAACTGCGGAAAAGAAACTAAGCCTAGAAGCACAAATCTAACAAGCCGACAAACGGACGGCTAATACATGAGACTAAAGTTAGGGCCATAAAAAATAGACTCTGTGGAGCCCGGAACAAAAATATTAGAAACATTGGTAAAAGACAATGGTCTCTTTAACGCAAAAGGAAAAGGGGGAATGGGGACCAAAGAGCATGGGCCAAAATGGAGCTGAGACCCACTCGGGGACAATAATAGCGCCCATGGACCGACATACAAACAAATGCCTAATAACCCTGGGAACAAGGGACACTGGGGAAACGAGCTAGTTATTCTCCCCCGCCCTGTCAAAACAAAAGGCATCCACCCCCTCCAAGTCAGGATACCAGAAACGAGAAAAGAATCTGGGCAATTTGCGGTATTAGAATGGGCAAAACGATCTACGGAAGTGGCCCCCAAATGTTGTCTACAAGGCGAAAAAATTCAAACGAAACACCCCAATCATGATCATCAAAGTCAACGATCCTGCTGATGGCATCCGTGTGCCCATTGAGAGACCTAGGAATCCAGTCCACCTGCAAATCAATACCATTAATTCGCAAAACTAGCTGAAAAATAGAGACGGAAATTTCGTGTAAACCCCGCTTCATACTCCCGTTGCGAATAATGGACGGAATGTAGCGGTTATCCGTAAACCATTAAATCGCGCGCCCTGACAAAACTACGGAAAAACTAGAGAGACAAATATAGCTGGGAAACATTTCATTAGCAGTCCACGGACGATGACAAATAACACCCTCGTGGTCTTAACAACACCGCCAACCCCTAGATCACTAGCATCTGAATAAACAATGGAACGAGAACATGAAAAGTGACACCCAGTGGGCCTACCATTCAAACACCGAACGTTCTCTTTCCAGAAAAAAAGCTCTTCTTTGACAGAATGGGACAAAGGAAACCTAGAGTCCCAACTAGACTGAAGGACGATGGACACATGAATAAACTTTGTCATCAACGGTTGTAACATTACCTACAGCTAGTTTAAAGGAATTAATACGACCAGCAAGAACGGACAGTTCCCTGGCAGTGCAACAATTAGCCTCTAAAAGGGAATCAATATCAGAAAGAACCCGTTTGAGTTTTATCCCCTGAACAAAAAGGAAACCCTGAAAAAGATCAATGGGGAAACCCAAACAATCAACTGCTGATGTAGGAACCCAAACAGATTTCTCGAGGTAGGGTACAAAGCCAGAACGAATCAAATCAGTCTTAACCCTGGTGGAATGGTCTAAAGCAACCGGATATGAAGGCCCCTCCCCTAAACCATCATAAATATAAACGACAATGTGAATACCAACCCACCTTCAGTAGGCAACGAGAGGCCTAAAAATCTTTGTGTAAACAAAAGGGGTTGAACAGAGGCCGAAGGGCAGGACCCTGAAACAAAACTAACGGACCTTACCCTGGTAAGCTGGTAAAACCAGGAAAAACCCAAAAATGTCTGGTGGGGCGGGAAGATAAGGACATGATGATAACCCCTCTTAATGTCAAATGAAAACATGAAATGACCCTTGTCAAAATAATTCAGAGCCACCTTAAGAACCTCAAACTTGACCTTTGGCTTCCAGACATGCTTATTTACAAACCTAAGGTCCAAGATCAACCTCTTCCTCCCAGATGATTGAACAGAAACGGAAAGAGGGTTGACGTTATGAGGCAGGACCTCCGATCCAAAAATGCGATTGGTAACCAACAATTAGGAAACAGCTTCGTTAACAAAATCAGAATGCGTCAAAGCTAGCTGACTTATTATAACTAGAAAAACTAACAGGGGGTGTAGAGTGGAAAGGAATACGATAACCATGCTCGATAACATCTAGAATAAATTGACTGGCGCCTATAGAACGCCAAAACTGAACAATGATATGGGATTTTAGCCTACCGGCTACAACGATAGTAGAACTACGACCCTGTTCATATTAAAAAAAAAGTCAAAATCATCTTCAACAAAATTCCTTAACTTATCTGTGTCCTCGACGAGTGCACCAACATCCGAGTCCATCACGTACGTTTCCCAGGTTGGCTAGGTGAAAACTACGCCTGAAGGACGGGGCACTGATTCCTGAAAAGGCCGAAACTGCCAAAACTGCCGACACTGCCAACACGCGAACCACGGTGAGCCTTAGGCCAATTGACGGCAACGAAAGGGTTCGAAAAATTGGAACCTTCCTTTAACTCTTCGAAGGCCTTTTCAACTTGAGGCGAATACGCCTGAAGGGCGGTCGAAGCAGACTGGACGTGTTCAAGAACTTCAGAATTAAGTAGGAACTGCTTCTCGTTGCCTTTCTTTTAAAACTTCGGAACACTAGCAGTAGCTGTCTTGAGCTTCTTCAGCGCAGCGTCGTGTTCTTGTGCAAGTTCTCTCTTTAAAGAAGATAAACCAGATCGAAACTCGTCTTTGAGCTCGGAAATGCTTCGCGCGAGATCATCATCGGACGGCATTTTAAAATTTGATAGTTCGAGAGCTGAGATGAATACATTACAACTGTCAAAACCTTATATACCTTACAACAATAGAGTCAATTAACGCCATAGCGGCTCACGTGCGTTCATACCAATAGGAAAGTATTTACATTCTCTGTCACTGCCACTACGTTTAGCTCCGCCGAATGTAAATACATCTCTGTGCATGCACTAAGCACGTGCAGTTGAGAAAAGTCCAGGCAATCTAAATTTTGCTGTTTCCACAACTGTCCCAGATATTGCAGACTCCGCGGGAAAACCCCAGACCCAGACAAAGGATTCTTTACCCCGGACGGATAATTACTCGCGCCCAGGCCCTGTGGCCGGCATGGGTCGAAATCTGATAAATTATTTTGGTTTGAAAATTTTCCGTTGCACAATCTTCCGTTTTTAGCGGGAGTTTGTAGTGGTTGTGAAGAATGCATTTTGTAAGCATCTGCTCTACAGTTGTGTATAGTTTTAACTTTTCTCTCCTATTACGCTCAATATATATTTACAACTGTAGAGGCCGATCGCAGTCCCCTATACTCTCAAAGATGTCGACGTCGGCAATAACCATAAAATAGCTAAATAAATTCAACACAGTCCAGTGTAACTACTAAGAATTGCATTACACACGGAAGCCAGGCAATTTTTTCCTTGGCACTCTTTTCAGTTTCTCGCTTCTTTTCTTTTAAATCTAAACTGAAAATGATCATCCATTTTGGCATAGGTAGCGATGCGTCAGTGTAAATCCTCCATTTTTATAGTCATATTGACTGCTTCGGGTTCTACGTCACAAAACTCAGTACAGGAACAGCTGGGTATGGGGTTGGGTGGCTGTGATATTTCCCTCCTTCTGAGCTCTCTGAAGGCGCAATATATGTCACATTCACCCTTAGGTATTTTTTTTTTGCTTTTTGCAAGAACGTGCAATAATTGCCTACATTTGTAAATCTTCTGTTATGATAGACAGTTAATTGGTCTTACCTTATCTAGCCTGCGTAGCTGGCGGAATAGTGTACTAGTGGAGTGAGATTTGGCGGTGGAGCCGTCATGAGCGGCGAAAGCTGCCACGAACGGCGAAGCTTCGAAACGCTTCGTCCCTACTCCCTTTTTCGATCACGGCTCCGCCGCCAAAACTTTAATCGCGCACCGACACAATACCGCCAGCTACGCAGGCTATACCTTATCGTGCTTTCTCTGTATAGGTCATATATTACCAACAACCGTGTTTGTAGCCTTTCTCCTGAGCTCTTTTTCAGAAGGAAACTCTTTTCTCGGTAAATTGGTTCCTTTTTTCAAAATTAAATCCTCCAGCCGGAACAGTAAGTAGAAGTAGTGTTAACGCGCGGGCCTTAGAGTCAAGAGTTAAAGCTGCATCCCAGTGGGAAAAAGCCATTCCCTAAATCTTTCCTGTAAAATAATGGTGAATTATAGGAAAATAAAAGTAATGAGTTCTCGAAGCAAGTATGCGTGGGCAAAACCGCATAGGTTCAAAATCGCCTGCTCTTGAATCCGGGAGTTGAGTAGTGCGTAGCGTTTAACACTCACTAAGGGACGGACCATTAGAAACGGGAAGACGGGATCAAATACAAAAAATAAACTGATTCGCGTAAGGGAAAACCTTATGAAAAAAATTCATGCGCTCCGAGTAGCCTTAAAAAAATTAATACCCCTGCACTGGCCTAAAATAGTTCATGCAAAAGAAACGATAACGAAACTGGGAAAAAACATGTGGCTCGAAAATTCTCCACCCCAACAATAGAAATGCACTACCCGGATAAGGCAAGTGGGTTAAGAATTATCAATATGCATACCTGATGCTCTTTTCATTTTCTTTTCATTACTGTTTCTATTTATAATGAACAGAGGGTGGGTTAATTTATCGAAGAGGAAAGCCACTTTCATTTTCGGAACAAAGGTCACAAAGTTTGACGTTATTTTTTGGCTTTGTTATGTTTAGGCCTTTTCCGGGTTTCATATTTGTTCTTAGCTACTGGTTTCGTTCTTCCTTCTTTCCATATTGCTTACTATGTAGCATATGTGATGAATAGCCCGGGATATTTCCCTCTAAGCGCTTAACAAGCATCACTTGTAACTGTACTTCAAGATCTCTAGAATTGCAGCATGTACCGGAAAAGATAAGCTAATGGCGGGTACCTTTATTCCTGAAAACTCAGTTATTATTTACTTACATACTATGAACAAAACGAAGGGAACATATTTTACAGGCATCCAACGACTGTTTTGAGTGTGAAATATCTATTCGAAGAAGCAAAGAATTACAGTGTCTCGAAATATCTTTAACACGAAATCGTGAGGCATTCGCCTAAGCCATTTTTGGCAGTTTTCTGGAAATTTACTCACTGCATGATTTTCGAAGATTGGTTTATTCAAATTTCCCTCCCAAATATTTGCAATGAAACCGTATAATTCAGTTTTGCCTCCCCCCCCCCCCGGGTTTTACTAAAATAACATTGAAGTTTTTGCATGAAACTAACAGTAAGAAAGTCCTAGGCTGACAGAAAAGAGGGGACTCTATAGATAACCTAAAAATGGAACATTGAACAAAGTCGTCGTTGGATGCCCCTGGTATTTTCTGATTAAAGATCACAACTGCCTTTTAACATTTCAATACTCGAAAAATCTAGAGACTAGTGTACATGTACTTTGTGTTGTAACGTATATCGGTGACTGCGACACTTCAAGAGGTATAGTGTTGTGAAGCGAAATTCTACCTATTTTGGTTTTCCTTTCAATTATAGATGAACTTGAGATTGTGCTAAGTTGGCATGTTTATTTTACATTGTAAAGTTAGTAACTTTGACCTGGCTAACCTCGAGATCTGTATATAGGTTTTGAGAACAATGTCGATAAGAATTAAACCGTTTTGAGACAAGCACCTTTCTCTTTTTTTTCTGCAGCCGGATTTGACGCGAAAAGGGGTTTAATATGTGTAAAGTATTATTAACTGTCATGTCCTCTATTTTAAAAGATACTTGAAGTGTGTGCAGACATCATGCCTATTTCGTTGGTTGCACGTGGACGACGTTGGCGTTCTATTTCGATGGAGTATAAAGCTGAAGTGCTCCGGGGGTGTAATAAGTGGTTTGTTTTTGTTTTTCCGTTGTTCTATTAGGGCTATTGAGGCTACGTTTGCTAAACATAAGATTTAGCTATGTACTTCCTTTGGATTTTTTTACAACTCAGAATTTTCGAGCAATGAAATAAAATACCATATAAATGAAATAAAGAGATTCTAAAGTCCGGTTTTAATGAGCCGGGGAAAACCCCTAAAGACGATTGGGATTTTACTCCACTCGACCAATCAATCAGGTCCGGACTTTAAGTAGTCATGATGGCTACAGTAGGTCCTAACCAATCAGAGCGCAGCAAATTTGGTCTCGACCAATCAGAATCGCGCATTTAGGTCAGGTGACTTTTTGACGTCACAAATCAAGGGTTTAACCCACGTGACCCCATAGGAATAAAGAACACGCACACACAAGAGTTGAATCTACATTCTTGACATAGTTTTAATAACCGCGTAAAACCCTGGGTACAAGCGGGACGTATGTAACGCCCTAATGACGTCACGCCCTTTTTTACATTAATGCACGAAATCGAAAAAAGGTGTTTGCTTCCTGGCAGAAGAAGTCATATTCAATGGATGCGGCCATTTGATGTAGTGGTTGAAACCAGTGTATGACCATGATTTGAGGAAATGAATTTTTAATGCGGCAAAGGTGCCTGAAACGAATTGAATAGAGGAATGGTTAGATCCAAGAAGCAAACTGGATGAGATACAGTCGACCATTGGCACGTACGAGGTGATGGTTTAGGGTCCAATGATTGACTGGAAAATAAAAAACAGACCTCGATTACAAGTGGGACGTGTGTGACGCCCGAGTGGTGTCACGCCCTTGAAATGTTTGTTTACAATAATATTCTATTAAAATCCAGTCTTGATTATAATCAAAATGGTCTAGGATCCAATGACAGGCTAATAAAAAATCAATATCTTGGTTTGAGTATCTAGGAACCAATGACATACTGATAAAACAAAAAAATCAATGTCTGAGTTTGAATAAATGGAGAAAACTAGACCATCCTTGATGATTGACAATGCAAAGTTTATGAGGGATAGGCCAGCTTCGAAAAATCATAAGATCTTGAATGAGCCAATGAGAATCTAATGAAGAACGATA
Source organism: Porites lobata (assembly GCA_942486035.1). Classification (NCBI taxonomy): domain Eukaryota; kingdom Metazoa; phylum Cnidaria; class Anthozoa; order Scleractinia; family Poritidae; genus Porites; species Porites lobata. Next base: position 228,480 of record CALNXK010000071.1, on the reverse strand, counting down.
GAAAGTTGATGAGGGATAGGCCATCCTCGAAAAATCATAGCAAAGTCAATGATCCAATGGGATTCTAAATGAAAAAAAATGAGAATGAACATCCAACAGGGGTGGCGCCACCATGCAGACCTCCCCCTGCCGGGTGTTCAAAAATCCCATCCTGTGCTTTCTAAAATATGACATCCCCAACAGGGTTCATGGAGGGTGTTCACGTGACGTGAATACGTCCAACAGCGTTTGCACACAAAATACAACTGTTTCATCAGATAAGCATGGTAATATCTGGTGTGATTCTCTATTATCTGGGCAGTGGCTGAAAAAGGCAAGGGATATAAATAGCTCGTATGACAAAACGAGTGTCTGAAACGAAAAAACAACGGATGGGTGTTAATCACGGGGTGGATAGCCCATCCCTTGCATCAACTCACACCAATAACAGGGCACATCTAAATCACGCACACGACGAAAATTTAAAAAACAACGACAACAGAGTAATTTGAGGGGTCTTGGATAAGGTGGAAGGGCTACCCCTGTTCCAGTGTACCACTGCACGATACTGTTACAAAAACACCAGGCCGCGGAAGTACCATGAACCCTGTGGGTGCTGAGAATAGTGTGCGAATCTACGAAAAAAAATTAATACTCGGTCTTCATGAGTAAGAAAGCAATACGGTCTCGGAACCAGCAACTGTTGTAGATATGACTATGTGTTTCTAAAATTTTGAAAAAATCAATAATAATAAATGTCTTTCATGTCTGTTCCCAGTAAAAAAGCCACGGGGTCTCGGAACCAGCGGCTGGTCTGGAGGCGGGTACGGGTCTCTAAAAAGCAGTACCATCACAAAACTGAGTGAATTGTCGAACACTATGAATATGGTAATGGTGTTGCAAGGAAAGGATCCACCCCCATTCTTCTATGGCAGAAATCACATCTGAAAACCATAAAGGCCAATCACAGAAATCACATCTGAAACGTTTTATGAAGACGGATTACACATTTGAACGGGATGTATCCATTCCCCATACTCTGTTAACGTGACTAAACGTTTCATGAAGTTGGATGACACATCGGACCGTGCTATACTGACAACGTAATTGAATGGGTCGTACCCAATCTCCATACTGGTTTAACGTGTAATGAAAGCCTACAATGAACGATGCAAAATTCGGAAAAAATTAGAACGTAAAGAGAGCACACTCGGAATCCATTGCAAATGATCACGTAGAAGGCAATGTGTGCCTGTGAAAAAATTAACTAAAATTAATCGTCTAAAAAGCCTAGGGCCGCCAAATCCGGTTCACCCACAATACCCTGGGACCGTAAAAACGTATTAATTCGGAACGTCATCCGCAAGGGAAAGTCGTCCCAATCGCGATGGTTAGGGTCCCCACTCTGTACATAATCCACAATCTCATCTTCGGTAAGGGACCCCTCCCAGTTGCCAGCAATCAGATCATCTAATCTCAAGCCATCCATCATCCGCACACAATGGTTACAGACGCCGCCATGAGTGGGATGGGCCACCCATTGATAAATATGACACACAGGCTGATTCTCCACATACTCCCAAGAATCTAACGAAAAAATGAAAATCAACACGAACAGGTTGGAACCCAGAATCGCGCGGCCCAATTGAGTCTGGCACGTCGAGGGCAAAGACATAGATGGACAGGCCATAACACGGTGCGTAGGAACTCGAACCCCTTGAATACCTCTATGAAAAAATTCAAAAAAGGTATAAGGAAAAAAAAGGGTCCCACACCCCAAAAAAAATGAAAGCTATAAAACTCACCAGCCATACGGCGGCGATGGACCTCGTGATCCAGTTTCCTGGCGATGGGGTGGTCCCATGGCAACGTTCTGGCCCAGGCTCTGAGTTCCTCATGAGTACAGCGACGGAATAAGGCGCGATAACATTCATGGCCCATCGGCAAGTGGTACAGAATCTTCAACATGTCGAATAAGACAGCGATCGGCACCGAGAACAGCACAATGGATTGCAGAGAGCTCACCATCTTGACTAGCTTGACGGATCAAACTGGAATGAGCTCGCATGGAGCGCGCAACGGGATTTAGAGACTTGATGAGAGACACTGATTGGTGGAGCGAGATCACATGGGATGATTGACCACGAGAGGAGACTCTAGGGGGTGCCCCCCATGGGTACACCTTTTTAAGGTGGATGCCAAGTCCTGGCGCGAGTGAGTGATTGGTCCCAGGAACGGATAACTAAGGCAGACTAGAGTGGAAAGAGCCCATTCCATGCTTGGCCACTCTCATCATGGACTGTCGAGGGTTGGTCGACCCCAGGAATAAACCGTTTGGCAACGTGCTCCCGTTGGAAGTACAAGTGAAGATCATGTTTTGGGTGGAGTGTTTTTACACGATGGACAAGCGTAAAAAAGTGGTGCGAGAGTTCAAGAGGTTGCCCAAATGCGCCATGACAGGGTATCCCAAGCACCTAGGCGAAGGCTTGCATTGGAACCAAGTGATCGTGCGAATGCATGCTCCCAGGACCAATGGGTGCCACCATTGCCATCGCTTGTCGGATCACCGGATGTCGGTGAGTGATTTTGTTTTGAAGTGGTATTCTTTTTTTCATGACCTGGATGCTGAAAAAACATTTTTTTTTTTGTCTGGTTTTAGGTTGGCATGATGGCGGAGATGGCCCGTGTCCCTCCCAATCTGGATAGGTTGATGAATGAGGGTATTGCCTTTGTCATTAGGCAATTCGTCCATCGGATTCCCGAGACACCCTTGGGTGAGCGCCCCGTCATGATTGGCCGGAGAAAGCCCTCGTACAATACCATAGACAAAGTCATGACGAGACTGGATTTGATTCATAAAGTGATGGAAGCCATGGATTTTGTTATCGTGGATGTACATTAAAAAAACACGTGATTTGTTCTATGAAACAGTGTTTGTTTATTGACGTTTAAATAAAGCGTCCAGGGTGGGATAGAGGACAGGGTCTTCTTCTCGGGTACCGATAATGGCGGTCTTGTCTTGGAGGGTGGGTAAAGCGATTTGTTCCTCGGTCATGCCCTCACAGACTTGATACTCTTGGGAGGTGGGATTCCACCAATACCATTGTTCTTTATCCACATCAAAGACATAGAGGGGTTTGCCTAAAAGCTGGGCCATGATCACACCCCAGCCTGTACCTCCCAACAAATGCTTGCCATATTCATCAAAATGACCCAACGCGAGAACGAGGGACGCTGGCTGAATGACGTAATAATTGCGTTGAATGTACTGGAGGCTGATAGGATGATGGATTTGTCGACCCAATCGAAATGCCACCTGGGTGACGGTCGGTGTGGCCGCATCCAACTGGGATTGAGTCAAGGGCGCGAGGGACTTGGATCGAGGGTGACAGGGTGGGATAAAGACCACACAGGTATGACCATACAAGTGACATAATCGCTCCGCATGCGTGTCCACCCCTTTAGCCCCGCCTGTGTAAATGAGCATCCTCTGTGAAAAAATGAAGAAAAAAGTCAGTGTTTAAGATGAGGGATGGGAGTCCAAGCCCACATGGTGTGCGGTTCATCATCGGCGTACAGTAGGGGGACATCCCATTCCTGGCGGGTCACGGTTTGTTCAAAGACATGCAAAACGCTACGACAATCACGACAATTATCCGGGATCCAATCCAATCCTTGACCATTGGCAAACGCCTTGTCTTTTTCCTCGGTACAATAATTGCATAACACATGGTCCAATAATCGATCACATCGTTTTTGCCACAACACGCGTTGGGCATTGACTTGCGAAAGGGTAGGTAAGACATGGGTCTGGCGACGGAGCCATCCACTCATTCGACAGACCCGCACGTGGGCGCAATGATCGTGCCAGACGCCGCTCCCACGGGCCTGGTGGGAATGATCCATACACCAATTGTGACCATGATTGTTATGAGCCATGACATTGGCGGTGGCAATAGGAAGATTGGCCAAATCCCCACACCCCTGCTTTTCCAAGACCACGAGAGGGTAGGCCAACGGGGGCTCTTGCAACATTTTAGCCAGTCCGTTGAGCGTCTGGACCCCGATTCGATTTCGTTGGGGGGTGAGATACTGTTGACACCAATGGGTAATATCGTCGTGGAGCTGATGGTAGGGATGAAAGTGTTGGCCGTTATGAACGGGCACAAAGGGGTCAAACGGCAAACCATGCATTGACTGGGTTTGACGATCGACACGTGTCCGGGCTTTTTCGGATAATTGATGATACGACACGCCTTCGGGTAACAGGTATTTGATCAAACCATGATGATGCCCCGTCCAATCACAAAACGCCAGTTCGCGAATAATGTATTCGTCTCGGGAAAGGGCAAACCCCTGACTGTACACCAAAAGACCTACTTGATGGAGCGTCATACTTACTGTGTTGGTTTGACTGCAACGAATGAGAGGGGTGTTGGATGCCTCGCGGGTTTTATAGCCACTAGAGTGGTCGCTGATTGGTAGAGACCCACATCACACCACCCTCACGAGATCCCAGGATGAGTCCGGATTGGTGGAAAAAAGATCGTATGAGCATCACGAGGGACATCACATGAGGCAGGAGGAGGAGCTATAAAAGGCCGAGTAGACGCTCCCTGGAACTCATTCGTCCAGATGAATCGTCAAGCCACTCAACCTGCCGCAGTGCCTTCGGGACGCAAACGACGTCGCGTCAGTAAGAAACAAAAACAAGAGGAAGAGGAGAAAGCCCAAGCGCGAGCTGCACAGATGAAAGCGGATCATGATCAGGAGATGGCCGAGCTCGGGTTTTCCCGAGCAGAACTCGCGGAGATGAAAGCCAAACAACCCCCTACCAGTGAACTGGTGATCGCGCTCAATGCCTTGCCTAAAGCGGTGGACCCACTGCCCACACCCTCTCCCACCGATCAATCCGTGAACGCATTGATGGAGGGCACCCTGAAAGACTATAAAGAAGAATGTGTAGAGGAAGGGACGTTTCATTCAGATCCAGCCACCGAAGTGGGAGAATGGGACATCCAGGACATAGACCAGATGGACACCCAGTTCAACCAACTCCTGTATGAAGTGTGCCCGTTTCATCCCCATCAGTTCATTCAATGTGTCAACCCCCAAGCCAGGTTTGGTCCCCTGAGATTCAAGTGTCCCCAACCAGGGTGTCCAGTCTATTTGTTTGAAGACACGCGAGAAATAATGATGGAGGCTTTAAAAAACGACACGCATCCTCAAGTCCATGCCCGTTTGAAACATGGAGAGCTCAAGTGCAAGTGTGAGTTTGTTCCCAAGATGAAATTGAGTCGCACCGCCAAAAATCGTAACAAAGTGTTTTTCAGTTGTGGGAGCTTTGTCCCTGGGAGAGACCCCTGTGGCTACTTTCAATGGCTCCATGGTCCCTTGTGGTGCCCCCGTGAACAAGCGCAACCGACCATGAGACGATGGGTCAAGGAGTCCCTCCCTCTTATGAAAGGTCCAGAAAAGGAGAGACCCTGGGGCCTGCACGCTGTAGAGATGCGTTATGGTGAGAGGCCAAACCCCGCGATAGATAAGCTAAAGTATGATCCATGGATGAAACAGTTTGGTGAGTCTGCCCAAGCCCAGGAGCGAGACTTTGAGAGAAGGCGCCATTTGCATAAGAACTTTGGCAGTTTGTGTTTGTTTTGAAAAAAATTCATGTAAGGTGAAAAAAACTATTAAAAGACAAACTTGGACTCGAATCCTGTGTCAGTGTCTTGATGTCGTTGCCACGCGCTTACGAAGATCCCCGAGCACCGGGGGCCTTGGGTGGGGTCCAACCCTTTGCCCGAGCCCATACATTGAAATCCCCGCAAGCGCAACAGATTCTTCAATCCGTGTTGAGCTATACGCTCCACAAACCCCGACGGACCCGATTTCCCACCACCCCCACGTTGGTCTTTGGCCGAGACGAACAATGGCAGATGGATTTAGTGGATATGCAAAAACTCAGTCGGTGGAATCAAGGCCACAAATATTTGTTGACGGTCATCGACGTCTTGTCCAAGTATGCCTGGGCCGTGCCCATCAAATCCAAGAGTGCCGCCAACATGATCAAAGGGTTGGAAACGATACGCCGACGCGCCTCACCACGACGACCCCTCCGCGTGCAAACGGATCAAGGCCAAGAATTTTTGAATCGACAGGTCCAAGCCTGGTTCAAGAAACATGGATGGCATCATTTTTACACCTATGGAGATAGCAAGGCCTCGGTGGTGGAACGATGGCATCGTACCTTGAAACAACGGATGTACCGGTATTTCACCGCGCACAATACGTTACGGTACGTGGATGTGTTGCAACCCTTGATCTATACCTACAATCACACGTATCATCGCAGCATTGGGTTGGCGCCGCATCAAGTCACCTTTCGAAACGAGTCCGAGGTATGGGATCGACTCTATGGATCACGGTTGAAGCCCAAGATCCCCCCACCCAAATGTCAAGTGGGCGATCGGGTGCGTCTCAACAAGAAACATCGTCCCTTCAAAAAAGGGTATTTGCCGGGCTGGACGGAAGAAGTGTTTGTGGTCACGCATGTGCGTCGTCATCCTGTGGTCACTTATCGACTCAGTGAATGGGACGGCACGCCTATAAAAGGCACGTTTTATGAACCCGATGTGCAAAAAGTCCAAGTCTCAGACGATTCATTGTTTCGAATCGAAAAAGTCTTGAAACGGAAAGGACGTCAGATCTTGGTCCGGTGGAAAGGGTGGCCGGCCAAGTACGATAGTTGGATTCCTGCGCAACATGGTCCGCGTCAAAATCACGCCTCGAAAAAGAAAAAAGCGGGTGCGGTTTCTCGATGAAGTCCTGGCGGATTCTAGTCGACCGAGGGCTAGTTACACGCCCTCGCCCACCAGTGACGCCGACGTCTTAAAATTCATCCAGAAGAAAGCCGCCGAACAACGGCAAACCCAACCGTGGTGGGACAAGTTGGCCAGTCCTACCAAACAGCAATGGGCCTACGCCAACGCTTACCATCGAGCTGAGGAGTATGCCAAGCAACGAGGGGCTCTACGGTCCCCACCCAAGAAAAAACGCCGACGCGCTGGACGGCATCCCCCCATGCGCAAGAAGAAACCCCCTAAACCCAAGACCTGCATGACCCTGATGGAACTAGCCAGAGCCTTTCCCAACATTGCCCAGCAAGTATGTTTTCATCCTAAACAATCGACCTTCAATTCAGTGGTGGGACGTGTCCCTCGCAGTAAACAGAAAGTGGCGACGTGGCTATAAAAAGGACCCTGCACCCTGGGGAACGTGCCTTATCTTCAACATGAGTGAGATTAAACGCTTGACGCTCATCAGTGATCCGACCGACGAGTTTCCCAACAATGCCAACAACAGTTTCAAGGTCCGTCTGCCCGAACGCATGTCCTTACCAGGCACTGGTTGGCATGCCTCGTTGATGTCCCTGACCGTCCCGGATCAAGGCCAGAGCAATGCCATCATTGCCGCGGATCCGCATACCAAAGTGGTCCGATACGAGTATCCACAATCGGTGCGTCTGTGGACAGACACGGGTAACCCATCGACCTCAGGGTATTTGAGTGTAAACTCCCCCACGGTGACCGGTATGATTGAATTGGAAGATGTCATGAATCCCACTCAAATCGTGGCGACGGGGAGACAGTTTTGGCAACGCGTGGCGCAACAAATGCATAACTTCATCATGTACACTGCGATGAAAGATCAATGGGGCGCACTGATCAAGAATAGCGACCGAAAACCGATTGTGTTTGTCAATAAACACGGCATGCCCCGAATGACTTGGAAAGATGAGTCTCTGGTGATTGAAGCGATTCCTAAAAAGCAGTTGTTGAACAATAGACAAATCAACATGGTGGAGTTTTACATCAATGTGGACATTGCATTCAAGTTTGGATTGCTGCGCCTCAAGACGGGCAAGACAGGAAGCAGCCAGAGCGATTATGTGATAGGGCCGAATCTGCAATATTCTCTCCCCGTTCAGACCTATGATGAGACCACGGGTCCCGCCGGGAGTCGATATCGAGCCTATTACGATTGGGAAGGGGAGGTGTACGAGGGGGTCAACTATACCAGCCGAGCTTTTTTCATCGTGACCAAAGACAATGTGAAATGGATGAGATTGCACCAGGCGTTTGAATGGCGGTTGAATAACCTGGATGCCTCGTTTGAAAAGATTGTGGGAACCCGCCGACGAACCGTCATGGTCTATTCAGATCTGGTGGAATCCACGGTGGTGGGCAGTGGCAAGTATCCCCTGTTACGAGAAGTGCAATTGTTGAGAACCGGCGATGGGGAAAGTACAGCCGAACCCTTGCACCACCAATGGATCAAACTACGAGGAAATCAACTAGACATCTTGGAAGTGGAGATTGCCAGTACCAGTGGACCCTTGGCCCCTTTACCCCCCGGCAAAACCCTGGTGACCATTGGTCTCAAACAGCTATAAAAAGCCACTCCCACGTCTCTGGCAGGTCCAAAACACAACGTGAATCATGCGCGGAGGCAGTTTAACGCGGTACCACACGCCTGTGCTCACCAAGCAAGAGGGCAAAGGCTTGGCCGAAGACTTGATCAAACTGGCGGGACCCCTGATCGTGCAACAAGCTCAAGCGGGACTGCAAGATATTCAACGTGGCAAGAGTGCTGCAGCCACGTGGGCGGATCGAAGTGCCCAACTCAGCCGCGGCTTGAAACGCAAAGCCCCCGCCATGGCTTGGACGGCTGGCAAACACAAGGTTAAACGGTCCGCTCAAAATACCTATAAAAGAGCCACGCAACGTGTACGAGACATCTTTGGACTGTGAAAAACAATGGTACGTGTAGGAGGTTTTCTCAAATCGCAAAATCGCGTTCGACGGCAACGGGCCCGTGGACGGTTTATTTCACCGTATCAAGTGGGAGGCACGATCTTTGGCAAGTCGACGACAGCGCGTTATCCGCTGATGCACACGTCCTCCCGCCAATTGGATCGTTACCTACAGCACAGGATGAAAGGGGGCACGATTTTCGGCAAGTTCACTCGTAGGCGCCAAAATCCTTTGGGGTTCCCCACAGCAGTCGATGGCATCAATCCTGCTCGATGGAGAGTGGAACAGGCCCTGCGCCGCATGAAAGGGGGCAAGATTCTTGGGGCGTTGGGCAAGGGGGATCTCCGAACAGTGTTGTGGGCCAATCAAGCCAAAGCCCGGAAACAGAAGAAGAAGAAACAGAAAGGAGGCAACGTCTTTAGCCGATTGAAAAAACGCATTCAAATCGATTTTCCGCACCGCCCCTTTCCCGCCGCGCATCCCATCCATGATTGGCACAGACTACGAAAAGGTATAAAAAGAGGACGTCGTTGAACCTCGTGGACAGATCGCACCATGTCGCTCGAACTGTTTGAGGTGCCTGATGTGGATTATCGGTACGAAGCCTCGCGGGAGGTGGAGTTTCAACCCGCTTTGACAGGCATCCAGCCCATCACGTTCTCCATTCCTGGCTCTGACGATTATTACGATCTCAATTCTCTCCGCTTCAAAGTCAAAGTGCGCCTGACCGATCCCGCCGCTGGGTATACAGGACTGGATGCGGGTCTACTCATTTCCAATGCCAACGAAACCAGACATGTCTACTGCGTCAACAATTTTGGTCAATCCATCTTTCGAGACATTACCATGAGCATGAATGGCGTCCTTGTGACCGAACAGAGCAACACTTACCATTACAGAGCCTACATAGAAACCCTACTGAATTACAACCGAGAAGAAGGAGCCACCAAGCTAGCTCCCCAAGGATGGGTCAATCAGCTGAATGTAGCAGAAGAAATAGGAGCCACCGCTGCCAATTCCGATGTCCCTGTGGCTGCAAACTGGAGTGGCAATGCAGAGTTACGTGCCCTGACCAGCAAGTTACTGAGTGAAAATTGGCACACCTTCATCGTGCGTCCCCATTTGCCCACCCTCCATACAGGCAAATTGTTGGTCCCCAATATCCAGTTGGACTTTGAACTGTTCCTCAACCCCAAGACCATCTACCTGATGGGCAGCCCTAACAAAGGCACCTTGAACACCAAGAAAATTCCAGCCATCCACAATGATGACATCAAAGTCACCTTGTTGATGAGAAAAGTGACCCTGAATGCTGCTGTCTATGTCAGACTGCAAAAAGAAAGACAACTGAACAAACAGATTGCCCGCTACCCTGTGGTGCGGAGTGAAATTCGCACCTTTTCCTTTGATGGACGCACCACCCAATGGGAACAAGACAATGTGTTTGTGGGACGATTTCCTGATCGAGTGATCGTCGGATTATTGCATTCGGATGCCTTCAATGGAGACCTAGAAAGATACCCTTTTGCCTTTCAAAAGTTTGGTGTCACCCAAGTACGACAGACCTTGAATGGAGAAGAATACCCTTACAGAACCCTGCAATTGACAGGAGACCAAGCCTATGAAGATTTGCTGGGCTACGATCGATTTCTACAAGCCATGGGTGTTCACAGTGAACACAAGATTCCCATGCTGCTGCCTGGTGATTGGGGACAAGGCAAGAATTGTACCTTGTTCATGTTCAACAATGTGCCTAGTCAAAAAGCCGATGACCCTGAATATCGCAACCCCCGTCAATCGGGCAATACGCGATTGATCATTGATTTTTCGGCGGCTGTGGGACATAACGTCACCGTCTTGGTATGGAGCGAGTATGAAAACATGTATGAGATCAACCATCTGGGAGGTATAAAGTACAACATCAACGGCTGAGAAATCAGAAGTCAAAAGACACCGAGCATGGAGTTTGTGGCACTCAGTGACACGGTGTTGCGGACCCTGGCCTTGGAAGACCACGCATTACGACGCGTGTTTCATGGGGTGCATCCCGCCGACCAACTCCCCCGATCCCCCGCCAAGGAGATCCGTCAAGCCTACATTGTCAACACGGACCCCGCGGGAGAACCGGGCCAGCATTGGTTGGGCCTGTGGACCGAAAAGAACCAGTGCGAGATCTTTGACAGTTATGGTCTACCCCTGCACGTGTACACCACCCCGGAGTTGCACCAATGGTGGGGTCAATGGAAGTACCTGACGCGCAGTGACCAGACCCTACAAGCCCTGGATAGTCAAACCTGTGGCCATTATGCATTATTTTTCTTGAAAGCCCGGGCACAAGGACGGTCCTATCAAGAATTTTTGAGTCAATGGAGTTGCGATAATTTAGTGTTGAATGATCAAAAAGTGGCCGACCAGTTGAAACGAGTGATCAAACGGGAATTACAAGATGAAGTCGATGCCCGACGGGATGGGGGGCAAAAGAATGTGAGCCGCCAGGCCTTTATCACTTGTAATCATTGTGAGTGTTGAATAAAACCCATAAAACGAAGTGTGTCGTGAACGAGTGGTCATTGTAGTTCATCATGATTACGCGAAGCGATGTGCAGCGTGTAGTAGATGCGTTCATTCTCGAAGAAACCTTGTATTGGTGGGAACACCCCATCGAACGGGTCAACACAGTGCGAGGGATTGACGCGTGGGATGGGTATCATTGGCTCATGGCCCGACAATTGGCCCAAGACCAAGATTGGGTGTCCCTCAAACAGTATATGGACAGTATGAGCGAAACGTATTTAAGAGAGATCATGGAAGGTCTGATCCAGTCTGAATCGCCACGTGTGTATCGCGAGTATTGGACAGCATGCCCCACCGCAGACGACGGCGACGACGACAGGGCACCCGACGACCCCGTTTTCGCCAAAACGGACGAGGCATCATGAGCGTGTTGGCCAAAGCCTATAAAATCGGGGATAAATTGGGACGTGACAAACGGTATAAACGCATGGGTGCCAAAGGAGCCACCGGTCATTATCGACGTCACCCTCGACCGTGGGAATCATGATCCGACAACCCAGCAGTGTGATTATCGCAGGCCCGTCGGGCAGTGGCAAGACGGATTTGGTGGAACAATGGTTACGGTACCTGAACGTCTTTCAAGTCAAACCCCGCAAGATTGTGTATGCCTATGATCGTTGGCAACCCCGATTCGAGCGGATGCAACAAAAGGATGGGATTCAATTTTATCGCGGGTTACCGGACCCCCGTCATTTGACGCAATGGTTTGGTCGAACGCGTGGCGGGGTATTGGTCTTGGACGACCTGATGGAAGAAGGGGGACAAGACAAGCGCGTGTTGGATTTGTTCACCAAAGATTCGCATCATCGTAACATTACGGTGTTGTATTTGACGCAAGATTTATTCCCACCGGGCAAATTTTCCAAGACCATCAATCGCAACGCGCATTACATTGTGGCCTTCAAAAACCCCCGGGATCAAACAGGGATACGGACGATTTTATTGCAAGCCTTTCCAGATCGATGGCGTCAAGTCTTGCGCCTATTTAAACGCATCACGGCTCGACCTTTTGGCTATTTGATGTTGGATGTACATCCAGCCTCGGATGATCGCTACCGTTTGTGGAGTCATTTAACGCCCCGAGAAGGCAAAGCCCAAGTCCACACCTTGCGGGCGGATGTCCCTGCCGATCGAAAACGCGCTGCTACGAGAACGCGAACGTCAACGGCGGCAAAGAGAAGGCGGACAACATACTGAGTTAGCTGCTCGCATGGACGCTCACACGCCCGCGGGGGTAGGTTCCCCCTCAGTCCTCCGAGATCTCAGCAGCATGACGGACATGGTGACCGAATTGTCTCGACCCGTGGATCGTGCCCAATTGCAGCAAGACATTGACGATTTTAATTTGACCTACCCGGTCAATGTAGATGATGCCTTGAATGCCTTCACGCTCCCACCCGTGGCAGGCACTGGTACAGCCCCTGTCACCACTGCCACCACCACCACCACGGCAGCCCCAACCCGCCCCACCACCACCACCACCAGTCGACCACGACCCGTCACGTCCACCCGAACACGCCCTACCACCACGGCCACGACCACCACCGCCCCTGCCCGCCCCTCCACCTCCCGTCGCAGTGTTGGGGCAGGAACCAGGACTACCACCTCGACGACAACGACCCCCACGGGACGCCCCACCATCGCTGCCAAACAACCGCGACGGCGCCCCAGGGTGCCCTCCCCACCGTCCCCAGGTTCGTCCCCTCCGTCCGATGACGAGGATGGCGATGATGATGATGACGATCGACGGCGAGGCTTAAGGCGACGGTTGGATTTGCTCAATGAAGATGCTCAAGAACGGGCACGAGGTCGACGGATTCGCAACATCACGCACACCAATACGGTGACGACCGTGTATGAAGAGGGGGGTCGTCCCTCGGTGCGCCGCACGTCCACTCGAACCTCCAGCCCAAGTCCACCCAGACCACCACGCCGAGGACGGGGCCGTGGCCGAGCACGCGGACGGGGCCGAGCCCGTGGACGAGGTCGTAGTATATAAAAACAGGGACCTTTCTTCCCCTGTCCCAAAAAATGTGTGGCCGTTGTCGATACGCGATGGGACGCAAACGCCAACGCAGAACGACACGACGACGACCCGCCAAACGACGACGGCGTGTGAGTCAAGTAGGGGGTGTTGCGGTCAGCATGCCCCTAGGGATTCTCAAAGCCGGCTATGGGATCACCAAAGCCATCGGGGATCATCAAACCAAGCGTGCCATCGCCATTGGCGAAAAACGTCGACGAGAAGTGGCTTCCGGCAAACGGAAAAAATACGCGGGGGAATCCTTTAATTGTTCCATTATGTAAAAAAAACTATAAAAGACTCAAGGGGTGTCCTCCTTCGGACAGTTCATCATCATTATGCATTGTGGTCCACGACGACGAAAACGACGCCGACAACAACGCGGGGGTATTCTCCCGTTTCTCATCCCCGCAGCGGTGGCTGCCGCCGTCCTCATGAAGAAGAAAAAGAAAAAGAAAGTGGGCAAGATGAGTGCAGCCAATCAACGACTGGCCCAACGACGGGTCCAGCGGATGTTGAGACGCGCAAAGGGATGGGATTTCTAAGCTCCATGCACGCTATAAAAGAAACGCTTGTTGGACACACGATTCCCATTAAGGATGGTCCGTGGACCCAACGGTCGTCGACATCGTTATGTCCCTCGAATACGACGCCGCCGACGTGGACGCCAACGCGGTGCTAAACTCCCGCTGTTGGCAATGGCTCTCTCGCCTTTGTATCTCCGGAAATTCAAACCCAGAATCCGACTACGACGCCCAGACTAAACGACGACGCCCAAAACGCAAAGCCGTCACGTTTGCGTTGGATTGGGATGACCAGTATGACGCCGCTTTGTGTGCCCGGTGCCGACATCACATGCAAACGCATTATCATGGGGAATTGTGTGGTCGGTGTGGCGCCATTTTTACCATAAATAGACCTTGGTCCTTGCCTGAACTCAAGATTCATCATGGGGTGGCGCATGGAACGTCAAGCCCCGTTCTTAAAAAGTGTCTTACGAGAAGCCAATCAACACAAACGACAAGAATTGTTGCGGATGGCCAATGCGGATCAGATCAATGCTGTCAGTGAATTGGTGATGAACACCCTCCGTGGCACGGTGCCCCGTTCCCGACACACCATCACGTTACTCAAACCTCACGCTCAGAGTTTACGCGCTATGGCTAAACCCGCTCATTCTGTCAAACGCCGACGCGCCATCATGATGGCTCAAAAAGGGGGTGCCCTCTGGCCGGAACTCTACCGATGTTATAAACGTTGCATGCGTTAAAGAAAACCCCTCAGTTGCACCATGGAACCCGAGATGGTGAGCACCACGGTGAACAACGCCCCGGCTTTTTTACAATTACGAGACCAGTACAAACAAGAATTGGTGGAAGACACCCGCTTGACCAAAGCCGCCGATTTAGCCGCCAAACAACATGTCCTCTTGACCAGTGATGTCCCTGATGCCTGGAAACGGCCTCAACTCAAAGCCGTCAGCCGTCAATTACGCCATTGGACTAAAAAAGTGCGCCAACCGTTTGGAGCTGCTGCTGGGGGTGTGACTGCTGCCGGGGCCACGACGCCGGGCGACGATGATTTTGAAGCGGGTCCCATGCAAGCCTGGTTTACGCAATTGGTCAAGGCCACCCAGGGTATAAAACAAGGCACCCCGACGCGTGGACCCAGAAAACCGCTTGTCCCGCCCAAGCCAAAGTTCACCCCCAGTGCTAAAAAGAAACTCAAGTTTACCACCCCATCGACCAGTGCGGAGTTGGCCAAAGAATTGCCCTTTTCAGAGGACGTGGGCCCGACACCTTGGGACACCCCCTCCTTAGCCGTCAAGCGCAAAATCAGACAAAAAGCCAAAGAAGCGGCCAAAAAGAGAGCTACGAGTATCGCCAAAAAGAAAGCCGCAGGTTGGGCCAAGAAAGCCTTGGATTGGAAATCGTGGAAAACCCCCTAAGATGGGACGCAAACGCCGTGCTGCGGCCTCCCGTTCCCGAGCCAAGCGACGACGACGGTCGCAACGGGGCGGCAAGTTATTTGATGTGCAGAACCTCCTTAACAAGACCGGTATTGAATTTCATTGGCCCGGTTATCAGTATATGGGCCCTGGCACTCATTTGAAAAAACGATTGGCCCGTGGGGATCCCGGTATCAACCGGTTGGACAGGATTGCCAAAGCCCATGACATTGACTATGATAAAGCCAAGACATTGAAAGACAAATGGGCAGCGGATCGCAAGATGATTGCCAAGATTGATCAACTCCCCGGTAGTAAAAATTTAACAGAGCGTATTGTGAGACGCATTATGAAAGCTAAACTTCGATTCGGCATGTAAACCCCCTTTAGTTATAAAAAAACAAGACACCATGTTCAATAGCCCAATACACATGATTTAATTAAACTTCATTGTTCTTACAAGTACGAGTCCATTTTTTGTAAAGCCTCTGCGCGAAGGGTATGCATACTGTCCTCATTAGGTACCATGAGGGGCAAGTCCAATGGCAACCACGGGAGGGGAAAGGGACGCTCTAATGCCTCGTCCAACCAGGACCATTCTCGACGTCGAATGGCTTCCATTCGCTTGTTGTACCTCTGTTTCTGTAGAGCTTTCCACCCTTCCTCGCCCAACTCTTTTCTTTTCTGGGCGGCCTGCTCTCGTCGAAGGGCATTGGTCCGTTGTAGATAAGCCTGGTAGGTCCCTCGCTCTTTCATTTTCTCCCGCCAGTTTCTCTGACACTGGGCGTTTTTACACTTGACCTTCTCCCGCTGTTCCTTGCTCATGCCGTAGTAGCGCTGCAAGCCCTCTTGAGATTTTTTAGCTTTGAAGGCCTCGTACTCACCACTGACTTTCAACCGAGCCATTCGTTCATGGTAGCGGCGACGGTGAAGGGCCTTGACATCCTCTATGCCGTTGGGTTTGGCATACAAGCGTTGCCGATACGCTTTTTGTTGTGCTTTGTTTTTCACAGGGTCCCGTTTTTTCCTGGGTTTGGGGGGCTGGCGCGATCCTGACGTATCCATGATCCAGCTCCAATACACGCGAAGCACACACGTCTGCCAAGGCCTGCAATTTTCTAAAGGGACTGGGCGTCTGTCTGTTCTGGGCACGACGGTCCCGCTGCTGCTGGATAAGCCGGTCGCGGTGTCGATGATAATATTGACGGTTCAAAGCCCGTATCTGGTCTCCGTGCGTGGCTCGGTATCGGTTACAGGCCAACCGGTTCAATTCTCGGGCTTTGGCCAACTGTTCCTGGGTCGGAGGCGGTTTGGGTGGCTTGGGCGGTTTGAGTTTTTTTTGAGCCACCCGCTTCTCCCGTTTCCGTTTCACAATCTCTTCCCGGTGTTTCAGGTACCACCGGTGTTTAGCCTCTTTCACTTTCTCTGGATCTCGATTAGGCATGTCTCGATGGCAACTGACGTCTGGTCTGGACGCTGGCCTATATCTAGAGGTCTCTCCGCCAATCAGCGATCTCGACCCCAGGCTCAGAGGAGACTTGAGAAAAAATCTGTACCCATGGGGGGCACCCCCCTCAATCCTCCTTCTGTCTATTCAACCCCTCCCCATCCCCTTCATGGACTCTCACCTGAGTCTCACCTGACTCTCACCTGAGCCCCATCCACCAATCCCTGTTCATCTGATCACGTGTTTTTAGGTCTATAAAAGTCCGCGTCTGGCGCGGGAAAATTCAAATTGTCTCCTCCGTCATGGCGGAGGACCACTGGTATCCTGACAGTGATGAAGAAGAAGAAGCTCTATTAAACCGCGCTTATGACCGGTGGGAACAAATGGGTGGAGCCGTTCCCGCTCGAGGCCCTCTCTTCCAATTTACCATGCAACCTATTGGTCGACGACGCCGCTGGCGCAATGTAGTGGAGCGGGCGCAATTCAATGCGCAATTGCGTCAATTGAGGGATGCTGGTCCAGGGGATAATATTGGCCTGGCATTGACGGAAGCCTTGCATCACGCTATTGAAACAGAACTCGACCGCGAGCAACGACCTGCCCATCATTTTGTGAACTTTGCTATTACAGCGCATGGATTTACTCACGCGTATCAAACCGCCAATTTTACTGTGGGAGAATTTTTACAACGTACGGCTCGTTTGGATGAGATGTTGGCCACCCTGGCGGGAAAATTAAACAGCAATGAAGCCTTCAACCCCGATCGTGGGTTCCAAGTGGATGTGGTGTTTGTCTCCATGCCTGGCCCGGGGTCTGGTCGACATAAACAACGCAATGTGGGACGTTTATGCCTGGATCGAGTCAACCAGAAAAAGCGATGCATTGTCACCATTCGAAACCGAGATACCCTATGCTGTGCCCGTGCCATTGTCACCATGCGCGCCCACTGCCATAAAGATCAAGGCGTGGACGAGTTTCGAGACTGGGACAATCTCAAACGTGGTCGACCTGTGCAGCGACGTCAAGCCCAGGCTCTTCATCGGCAAGCGGGAGTCGCTGAGGGTCCCTGTGGTCTACCCGAGCTTCGTCAATTTCAACAAGCATTGGGGTCTCACTACCAACTCTTGGTGATGACCCGGATGAAACCGTTCTTTTTGATTTTCAAAGGCCCCACTGCCCCTCATCAGATTCGTTTACTCAAATCCAACGATCATTTTGACGGCTGCACGTCCTTTCCTGCGTTTGTCAACCGCTCCTATTATTGCTTGGACTGTGAACGAGGGTTCAACACCAACGATCGGACCAATCATACTTGTCAAGGGAAACGCTGCTCCGCGTGTGGGCGTTTTGATTGTCCGGAGTATGTGCGGGGTACCCGTCCCACTGAGTATTGCTGTCTGTGTTACCGCAAGTTTTATGGCCATCAGTGCAAACGTTATCATGAAATCAGCAAGCAATGTCAATCCATCAAAACCTGTCTCAAGTGTCAAGCCCAATACACGGTCGTCCGTAACCAACGTCACCGGTGCGGGTACGCCAAATGCCCTGCCTGTCAGGAATGGGTGTCCATCCAAAACCATCAATGTTACATTCAACCCATGGTGGAGGAGCACGAGGAGACTGAACCCACAGAGGAGGGGGGAGGTCGCATGGTGGCGCCACCCCCTCCCCTGTTTGTTTATGCAGATTTTGAAGCCATGCAGAATGCAGAAGGGGTGTTTGTGGCTAATTTGTTATGTTATTCGTCGAGTGTAGACACCACCATTCATGTCTTGGACGGGGAGGACTGTGCCCTACAATTTTTGCGCGATTTGGATGATCTCACGGATGTTCCAGACTGTGAGGAGGAGCGGACGATACTCGTGGTGTTTCACAATCTAAAAGGGTTTGATGGCATGTTTATTCTCCATGAACTCTACCAGCAACAACGCGAGGTCGTGGATCAACTGACCGTGGGCGCCAAAGTCCTATCGTTCAGAAGTGGACCCATCAAATTCATTGACTCATTATGTTTCTTGCCTATGCCGCTGGCCTCTTTTTCCAGCACCTTCAATTTGACCGAATTAAAGAAGGGATTCTTTCCCCATTTGTTCAACACCCCCGATCACCAACAGTATGTGGGCCGCATCCCTGATTTGGAGTTTTACGATCCCAACGGCATGATGGCCAAAAAGAAAGAGGAACTGACTCGTTGGCATGCGGATCAAGTCCGTCGGAACGTGCCTTTTCATTTCCAACAAGAAATGATTGAGTATTGCAAATCCGATGTGGCTCTGTTAAAAGCTGGGTGTGAAGCCTTTCAAGAGGAATTCGAACAACAGGCTGGTTTCAATCCCATGGCCAAGTGCATTACCATCGCCAGTGCCTGCAATTTGTATTGGCGCAAGCATCATCTGACCCCCGACACCATTGCTGTGGAACCTCTCGGAGGGTGGCGAGGGGCCCAAGTCAATCAATCCCTCAAAGCCCTCCAATGGCTCTATTACCAGGAACATCTCCTTCCCAAAGAGGGGGCTAGTGCTGATCGCATTCGTCACGTTCGCAATGGCGGCGAACAATCGGTCCGAACCAGCGTCGACAGTCATTTCGTCGATGGCTACGATCCTGTGACTCGCACCGTCTACGAGTTTCACGGCTGTCTCTACCATGGCTGTCCCCGCTGTTATCCCGCGAGAAACGCCAAACATTATGCCACACCGGATCGAACTGTGGAGGAACTCTATCAAGCCACGCTCTCTAAACGCACGGCCCTGCTCCGAGCGGGTTATACAGTCATTGAAATATGGGAATGTGAATGGGACCAATTAGTGGACGCCGATGAAGCTGTTCAACATTTCCTGAATTCCTTCGATTTGGTGGCACCCCTGGAACCCCGTGAAGCCTTCTTTGGAGGTCGAACCGGTGCGGTGGCTCTGCATGCTGTAGCCGGAGAAGGGGAGGAAATACGCTATGTGGATGTGACCTCCCTGTACCCGTGGGTCAACAAAAACTGTCCTTACCCCATTGGGCATCCGCGGATCATCACGCAACCCGCTGACCAGTCCCTAGACTCTTATTTTGGTCTAGCCACCGTCGATATTCTTCCCCCTGCTGGTTTGTTCCATCCTGTTCTGCCTGTGCGTAGCGGCCACAAGCTCACGTTTCCTCTCTGCCGTGCCTGTGTTCAGACCGAGCAGGCTCAACCCATGTTGACCCGAACCCGTTATTGCCCTCATTCCGATGTGGATCGCACACTACGCGGGACCTGGTGCACACCCGAATTGGTCAAAGCTGTCGAAAAGGGGTACACGCTGATCAAGATTCACGAAGTCTGGCATTTTCCTCCCGAGCAACGCCGAACGGGTCTTTTTGCCGATTATGTCAACACGTGGCTCAAGTTGAAACAAGAATCCGCGGGATGGCCCGGCTGGTGTCAGACCCTCGAGCAGAAACGCGAGTACATTCTTCGCTATCAGGAACGGGAAGGCATCCGATTGGACATTGCCAGCATTGCCAAGAACCCCGGTCGCAAAGCCACGGCCAAGCTCATGCTGAACAGCTTTTGGGGCAAATTCGGGGAGCGAATCAACAAACCCACCACCGTGACTGTCCAAGACCCCGCCCATTTGTTCGGTCTCATCTCGGATGCTTCCCTCGACCTTAGTACGCTCCGCCTTTGCACCGATGATATCTTGGAAGCTGTCTACACCAGCGTCCAAGACAATGCTGTCAAAGGCACCAAGACCAATATTTTCGTAGCCGCTTTCACCACCTGTCATGCTCGATTAAAGCTCTACGAGTCCCTGGACACCCTTCAACAGCAAGTCCTTTACTACGATACAGATAGTGTGGTGTACAAGTGGCGTTCCGGTCAACCCAGCATTGCCACTGGAGATTTTCTCGGGGACATGACCGACGAATTGGATGGAGACGTCATCACCGAGTTTGTTTCGGGGGGCGCCAAGAATTATGGGTACCAGACCCGTGGTGGTAAAGTCGTGTGTAAGGTACGTGGTTTCACGCTCAACGTCCGTGGATCCGCCATTCTCAATTTTCAGACCATGAAAGACAACATTCTCTCCGAATTGGATTCACCCCAGGAGTCTCGACGCAATTTGAACCTGACCACCCCTTATTATTTCCAACGAGATTTAGAACAGAAACAAATTCAAGTGGTTCCGCGCGTGAAGCAGTATGGGTTGGTGTTTGACAAACGCGTCATCGAGGTCGCCACTCGATCCAGTTATCCCTATGGCTACGAGAGGATTGGACATGAACTCGACCTGTTATTAGATTTGTAATGGGCGTGATATCACTAGGGTGTCATATACGTCCCGCTTGTACCCAGGGCTTTACGCGGTTCATTAAAACTATGTCAAGAATGTGAGATTCAACTCTTGTGTGTGCGTGTTCTTTATTCCTATGGGGTCACGTGGGTTAAAACCTTGATTTGTGACGTCAATAAGTCACCTGACCTAAATGCGCGATTCTGATTGGTCGAGACGAAATTTGCTGCGCTCTGATTGGTTAGGACCTACTGTAGCCATCATGACTACTACTTTACAATGGCAACAACATATTTTTTAGGCATTTTGTGTCATCGCAAATTTCCGGACACAATTGCAAGGTCATTCGGTGAATGCATGAAAATCTCAACTACAACCAGGACAGTCTACAACAACCCACGACCCTCCGTACATTAGTCGGATACTCTAACCACTGTGAGCTACCGGATACTCCAAGCGATAAGTAGATCGATTGTAAGCTGACATATCGAGCAGTAGTCACGTAACTGAATAGTCTGTGAAATGAAGAAAGAAACAGACAACTTCATGCTGAATAGTATTCGTATGTGTAATCAAATGGTGACGGGTAAAATTAGAGAATAATTGCACGCCCGTCTTTTCCAAATTCTATTATTAATCATTCAAAATATTTCTCCGTTTCTGATTGGTTCCAGTCCCGCGGCTAATTCTTCATACCAACTGGCACTTACCATATTTGAAAGATGCGAGCAATATACCATCGATTCGATGGTGTATTTGATTGGAAACGAGGCTGCTTGGGCAACAGTAAAAAAAAAATGGCGTTCACGGCTATTAGAAGACGAAATACCCGCTGGAATTCTGACTTAAACTGAATGGAAGAAATGCAAGAATACACAAAACATTGCTCAATGGCATGGGCTCCTGTCAATGGATGTTATCTACTTTAAGAGGAGTATCTGCAAGCATTGTGAATAAGTTGTTCTGCACAGCTTCCTTAAGCAAAATGGCTCAGTTTAAAGTTTAGTGTCCCGTGCTTTGTTATTGCGTGCAACTCTACCCACAATATTCCATCTCACCACTACTGTATTTGGTTTTACCCGAAAGGCAGACTGTTCTCTGTTCTCTGGTACATTTGATTGGAAACGAGGCTGCTTGGACAACAGTAAAGTGAAAAAAAAAAAATACCGTTCACGGCTATTAGAAGACGACATACCTGCTGGAATTCTGACTTAAACTGAATGGAAGAAATGCAAGAATACACAAAACGTTGCTCAATGGATGTTATCTACTTTAAGAGGAGTATCTGCAAGCATTGTGAATAAGTTGTTCTGCACAACTTCCTTAGGCAAAATGGCTTTAAATGTCAGTGTCCCTTGCTTAGTTCTTGCGTGCAACTCTACCCACAACTCCATCTCACCACTTCCGTATGTGGTTTTACCCGAAAGACAGACTGTTCTCTGTCCCTTATTTTTCCGTGTAATTGTCGAGAATGATCATCGAGAGAGAGGGTCGTCGCTGCCTATTTCCTTTTCGTAAACGGTCTTTGCCATTGTTAATAGTCGATGCCACCATTGGTAACCAACCCTAAAGTGGCGGTCATGATAGATGTAATAAATTCCCTGGATTAAGTTACGAAAAGGCAAAAAATACGTGTTTCAAGTGTTACAAAGAACGACGTTGGAGTCCAAGTTGAATTTTCGTTAAAATTTACGAAAACGGCCAGGGTCACCTGTTAATGAAGTAACAGTTAAGAAGAACACTTTGTTAGTGTATTTACTTTTAGTAAAATCTAGCTAGTGGTCCACTGTAAATGCTGCGTTCTGATTGGTTGAGCTACTACTAGGCTATATGTTATAGCCCACTAGTGGCGAAGAGCGCGGGCTTTTTGGCGGCAAAAAAGGATTAAAGTCTAGCTTTAACTAGATAAATTTTTTTTATTCTCGATATTTTTTACCAACTAGTTGGATTTTACTAAAAAAATTATTCCTCTCGCCTTCATGGCCTCTGAGTCAATAGCCGATTCGGCCTTTGGCCTTATTGGCTTTTGACTCAGAGCCCATTCGGGCTCGAGGAATAATTGTTAAAAATTCTTGGAAATTTTGGCGGGTCGATGTGGTAGTGTTGTGATAAGGGAGAGAGATTAGGATACGAAGGGTCCTGGTTCAGGGCCCTGGTTTGACTGTGGGTTGCCATTTTATTTCTTTTTCATAGAAACACTCTCAATAACAGGTCAAAACTTTTTTAAGTGTCGTAAAAATGGAAGCGACCGTTTACGAAAGGGACAACGTGTCGCCTGAGGGAAGTGCAAATCGTCTTGGGCACATTTCACTCTCTCCGAACTCGGAATTCGATCGAACTCGATCTCAACATTTTTACGCCAAAAATAGGAGGGCTGAAACCAATCAACTTATATAATCAAATACACAACGGCTTTGCAGAAGATTTTCATTTATTTGTTTGCGTGAAAATTAGAACTAGAGTTTTATAAAATTGAAATTCTACATTTTGTTAGGAAAAACCTACGCCGTGACGTCACAGGTTACGACACGTTTGTTTGAGCATGCG
The DNA here is from genome assembly GCA_942486035.1 of Porites lobata. Classification (NCBI taxonomy): domain Eukaryota; kingdom Metazoa; phylum Cnidaria; class Anthozoa; order Scleractinia; family Poritidae; genus Porites; species Porites lobata. The sequence goes on along the minus strand of CALNXK010000071.1, from coordinate 204,884 downwards.
TATTCTCTTCCTTTAATTTAAAATCTAAATTAAATACTCAAACTGGTGCAGCCAGTGGACAACAAATAAGGACTATAAATACGAGTTTGATTGTTTTGAAGCAGTGTAAATTGCACGTTGGGATCATCTGGCGGTCTGTCGTGAGCGTGTTTATGGTCGTGTCCATCAACAGTACTTTTGCTACTGGATCTTGGCCACTTCTTCCATATAAGCGGCCAAAACTTTAGTCTGTTGGTAAAAAGAAGAGAAACAGCGAAGTTCCAGTCACCAGAAAATAATGCGAAACAGCGGCTTCACATGTGAAAAAAGCAGAAAAGCTATCACGTGGTTCTAAGATGTGAAAGAGCATGCTTCAATCAATTGTAAAATGATTATCAACTGGATCAAACTTTAACAGTCTACAACTATTACTTCTGCAAACCAGCAGTTGTTGTCTAAATATTAAATGATCTAGAAGTACCCATTATTTTATTGTACAGTCAAGCCTGTATTAAAAGGCAACCCTCGGCAGTGGAGCCTCGATATAACCAGGTGCCAAGGGACTGGCAAAATTTGTTCGCTATAACGAGGTTTCGTTATATCCAGGTTCTTTTCCATATACTTTACTATAGCTCACTTCGGAAAAGAGTGATAGCCTGGGACCGAAACTAGGCGCGCGCGCATTTATGGGATTATTTGGGGGGACGCGAATGTAAACAAACATGGCTGAAAGCGAAGTGGAATGTTTTAGCGGGGTTAAAACAGCTAGAGCTGAAGGAAGACGTTCCTGGGTTAATTTTACCTTGAGAAACACCAGAATAATGCACACTGAAACAGCTTTAAATTAGCGTTCCGAAGAAAACGTACATAAAATAAGCCCCGGGGCTTATATTTTTCAAAGGCCCTTTTTGAGGGGCTTATTTTTTGAGGGGCTTATATTAGGAAGGGGCTTATCTACGGAAGGAAATTTGCGTCTCAAAATCGATTGTAGTTGGAAGGAAATTTATCGTTTTTGCTTTGTTTTACTTTGTATTTGAGGGCAATGTCCAAGGACAAGCCCCCGGGGGGCTTATATATGGAGGGGCGATTTAACGGCGGTTTTTTTGCGTTACGAGTTTGGGGGGCTTATGTTTGGAGGGGCTTATACACGGAGGGGCTTATTTTCGGAATTTTACAGTATTCTCGCTGGAAACGTCTTGCCTTTGGTATTCTATAAAATGCCAGACCAGGGGAGTTCCTCAAGTTATTTGTACACAAAGCCAAACAACAAGTTCCATGTCTCGTCATAATTCAAGGTGGCTTGCTCGACTTGTCCCCCCCAAAAATCCCATAAATGCGTGCGCGCTTAGTTGGGTCCCAGGCTATCACTCTTTTCCGAAGTGAGCTATTATTGGGGTCAACAAAATCGTTCGTTTTACCGAGGACTTCGTTGTAGAGAGCGCTTCGTTATATCGAGGTTCCACTATATTGAGCAACTTGTTGCCTCGAGCTATCTTGGAATTTTTTCACGAAAAACGAGGCCTTGGTTTTAAGATATCTAGAAATAAAATAAAAAGCAATTACTTAACGCTCAACTCGTTTATAATCTGCTTGTTCGCTGAAAATTAAACTCGGAATCTCTCCGCGATCTCGTCCACGTGCGTTTTACGTGATATCATCGCACAGGAGTATACCCCAGATGATAAGAAAACCAATCGACTGCGCATGCTTCTGATCTTACATCCGACAAATTCTTTTTTTTTCCGCTGTTGTAGAGAATAGTGTGCTGTCTCGCATAAGGCTCGCCACCAACAATCTATCATTTAAGAATAAGGGAGGTGGGGACGGGGTCACCAACTGCTGATAAACAAAGACTTATTTCCAAAGAAAAGGTCCTACTGGAGGGGAGGGGGTCACCAACTGGTTGCGACCTAACACTTGGGATTTTATACCGAGTTAGCTTTTACCGTACAAAGTGGCATGTACAGATATCTTATAGATGGTTTTAGGAGATATAAAGCATGTCGTCATTGAATATCACAAAGATACTCACTCCCTCTATGTAGTTCTTTCGATCCATCTTCTCGTTCTGCGAGTGCGCGCCATCATCGCATGCACCCAAAGGCAGAAGCACAACATTCTTTTCAGTGGCTTCCTGCAATGTTAAAGTAACGGGGATGCTTCCACCTTCACGAGTCATGTCGGGGTCAGTTCCAAACACTGCAGTAAAGAAGAGAAGAATACAGTAGGTAGGTCCCATCTCACACCAATACACTTATCTGGTTCTTATGGGACGTAAAAGAACCCACACCACTGTTCCAAAAGAGTAGGGGACGTAGACCAGGAGGTGTGGTCAAGCTTCACACATCACATCATTCACATCATTCACATAATGGGTTGGGTGGGTACAGCAAGCTCATAAATGGACTGAGGGCGGCTGGCAGTAAAGCCTTTGTATTCTGACGTCCAAGCTTACTGTTCACATGTTAATATATATTGTAAAGAGGGCACGTCTGTTGTCCTCTCATCCATGACTCCTGCCTTCCTTCCATGCTACTGTATTTTCATAGGCGAATCACCCTCCTAGCCGAGCCATCTCTTTGTTTCTCGTGTAAACGGTCTCATGTAACGCTTCGCCGAGGTTTGCAAGTTGGCTCGCCAGGGTAGCTCGGGTAGGTGAATGACCACTCTACCAAGACAAGTTTTCTCCATATTAACGGGGCCTAAGACGAACCTGTTTTGAGTGCCCTCCTTGCTGCTTGGTAGTTAGCATGGTTGTAATAACTCACCCATGGCCGACCTCCATGTCCCATTATCACGCTGAAAGGAAAGACGCAAAATGTGAGTGACAAAGACGAATCGAAAGCATATGACCTTCAGGGCCGAGTTGTTCAAAGCTGGGTTAAGATAACCCAAGGTTAGTGCGAAATTTGAATTCAGATATGAAAGCTTATGAAGTAATTTCAGTTTTATTCTTTTTGTCAACAAGTTGATGATTGGATGCTCTTCAAAATAACAGAGAAAATTATCCGAGAAAATGCTTTTGAACAAAAGAAATAGACACCCGGGTTAAATTTAGCCCTGGCTTAAGCGCTATCGGCCTTCAAACAACTAGTCCAGATGTTCTACCACTGAGTTAATAGAGAATTGTTGGAGGAACTTGGTTCACGCGACAAACATCCAGCATACTGCAACGATAAGTGACATATGCGCAATGAATTATATGCCTAGTGAATAAATGAGAGAGACGTCTCCTTTCAGTGACAAGCAGGCGTTAAAAAAAGAAAAGAAAAGAAATCAAAATCAACACTCTGCTCGTGCGAGGAATTTGTTTGCGACAATTACCGCGAAAAATGATTGCTACCGTTCCCTTGTGAACATGAGAAACTAAATTTCTTGCGGGAGTTAAATTTTGCAGATGGACGCAAAATGCCACAAGTCAGTTCTCTCTCCGTTGACTTTCTTGCTGCACAACAACTAGTCACACATAGCCTACGTGTACCCAGACCCTGCCCCCGAACCGAAAAAGGAAAAAAAACGACGAGCGGAAGCTCATATAACGAGATTCCCTTGAAAAAATTGGCCAGCAGCTCTGAACACAAGCTAGGACCTGTGACACTATGACAATAGCGTCGTCTCACCCGGTATTTTGAAGATTGTGTTGACAATGCTGAATCACGCCGACACAACTGATTCAATATCGGGGATGTATTCAAACAGTTGACGCTATGAGTTTATAAGTTCACTTTTAATTAAAAAAATATTCTATATATTATATGATTTACAGTGAGATCAGTTAAATAAGGATTTTCAATGAACTTCGTATTTCGAAAATACTAATATTAACTTTTAACACACGACTAAAATATTGATGCCCTATGGAAAAGTGTTTTTCCGTTGACACAAGTGCGTACTCGGAGACAAAGCTTTCGAAAACTCCTGTTCTTTAACTGAACCCGAACGGGAAAAGAATTCTTATTCTCGCTTACAACGCACTGCTAGTGTAGTCAACTCTCTCTTAACGGAGACCTCCTGGAGTTGGTCCATAACATTCTTCAGTCTTTTTACCTGCGCCTCTTACCTAGGTCTTCCAAACGGACCCCTGTCCGTTAAAGGGAAACTTAATAGGTGGTTTTCACGTGACGTCATGGCGGCCATACTAGGGAGCTTAAGCAACAACGACGGCGACGGCCAAGAAAACGTCAGTTTTAAAGTATGTTCGTGCTGGTTTAAACTTTATCGCGCTTATTCTATCTCGCTCTATTCATCAGATGTTGGCGAATCTTTCTGGAGTTGAGTTCTAAAGGACTGTATTAGAGTTCAGGAAAAGAAAAAGAGGGTCGTTGTCTTGTGTTCACACCTGCAGTTTCACGTCGTAGTCGTGCAACGACGGCAAAGAAATGTATAAAACAGCGTGATCCACGTACAAAGTTGTTGTTTTGCCAATCTAACCCTCTCGCTTTTTTACCGTCCTCGTTGCCGTCACTGTCGTCGTTGCTTAAGCTTCCTACTAATGTACCACTGAAAGCAATGAAACAGCGGCCATGTTGGTGACCTCAAAAATCCTCTGGGACTTGGATTGGACTCTTTTCTTCTCACGTAAAAAATGTCTTTTCTTTAAAAAACGTTGCCGACCACGTGAGTGAAAATGATCTGTACTGTATCAATATGATACTACAACCACGTTCAGGTTGTTGCAGGTTGCGAAAGTCTGTTGCAGAAAGTAGAGAGGAGTTGTGCCTTTTGCTGTACATGTTGCGCTATTTACCGACCCAAGGCAAACTTGTTTTGCAGCAAGTGACCTAACTCCCGTGTATGGAGTGACTTCCGCGTAATTTTATCCAATCAGAATTTAGTATTCACGCAACTTGCAACACCCCTACCTGACTAGTGAGTGGTAAAACGTACAACATCGCTATTGGACTCGTTTTGCAGCAATGTTCCAACACATGTTGTTCGTTTTAACATAGCTTCAAGAGGAAACTTTCGTGTCGAGACGAAGAACGGAAGAGTAGGAGATTACTAAGACTTTGACGCCTACCGAAATCACGAAGCGATACAAGGCACCATACAGACACCGTTTAGGATACTTGCTAGGAGTGCCCATGTTACACCAAAAGGGGAGCAGGTAAAGATAGAAAGAGTAAACAATTCTGCCTCAACAATAAAGTGAATTTAGCAAACCATAGACCATGAAGAGAGCCTAGGTGCGATCACCGAAAACCAAACAAATATTAAAAAAACAATTCAATGTCTACTTCCGGTCAGCAAGTTGGCCCAGTTCTTCCAAGTACGCAATCAAAGATTTAGTCTACAAAGGAAAAAGAGGAAAATAACGAATTACATTTTCACTTGCTTTCAGCAATTTGGAAATCGTCATGCATTGCACGAATTAAAGAGTATCAGCGCAACAGCGAACATTTCCCTCAACTGATGTGTTGCGACACTATCTCTCTTCCAACATGCGGAAGCATTGTTAAAATTGTTTTCATGAGCAGAAGGCGAGCAAAACTTACCCCTTGAACGTAATTTACACTGTTAATTTTCTCGTTCTGGGAGTGCGCTCCATCATCACACGCGCCGATTGGAAGGAGAACAATGTTCTTTTGCAGGGCATTCTGCAGGGCTAGTGTCACAGGGATACTACACCCATAACGAGTCATGTCTGACTGCACGCCATGAACTAATGAAAGGAAATATAGCGATAAGCAACACGATACAACAATTTAGCAGAATAACATAGTATGTGCAGGCTATAGATGGAAATGGGTTCCACCCACTTAAGTGCACAAAAATACACCACTAGTGAATAACAGACGGCTTTCTTTAAACTCGTGTAAAAAAAAAAAAAAAGAAAAACAGCAACAATGTAACTGAATACGAGGGACTAGTGCTGGAGATAAGAGGCTGGAAAGGGAGGAGGGGGGTTAAACACTCTGGCCGGGTTGGTGCACGCCACGACCCGCCATCGCATCTCGAACGTGTGATGGTGAAGAGATGTCATAGTAGAGAGGAGAGAAGTAATGATATCATTAAAACTAAATTTGTGAAATCATGGGATAGGCTGGCATGTTCTGAAAGAACACGATGAAAAAATGTCAACTTGCTAAAAAATATGCAGGTTGGGGCAAATTGGTGAAGAGATATAAGCGCCATTATGCTCCAATGACTCCATAGAAATCCTTCTAAAATAGCCCTGGATTGTAAGGTTACGATCTCGGGCTATTTTAGAAGGCTTTGTATGCAGTCATTAGAATGGTGCTTATATCTCTTCACCAATGTCCACTAACAAGCTGATTTTTACCTAGGGGGCTTTCTTCATCTTGTTCGTTCTTTTCATTTCATTTTGGAAATGTGTTGAATCTTATTATTTTGTGCTATGAAAACAACTAGTTCACGTAAATTTAAAGGAAATTTTGATTGACATTTTAACTTCTGAATGCCCCTTGCTTACGTAACTATCTTATACGCGTGGGGAAAATATATTTATGGAGTTGTAGAAGAAATTAAGTGCTTCCTAACATAGACAGTTTTGTAATTGGAGTAAACATTGAGCATGAAACAGAAAAATCTACTTCTGCACTAAGAATAAGAGTTTACAAAGACCAATCGACAAGTGGACTTCGTAATCTAATTTATTTCTTCTTTTACAAAACTTTTTATACATGTGGACTTAGTAAGTAATTTATTAAGTTTGTTCTTTTTTCGAAAAGCACTATAGCACTTGTTAAATAATAAAGGCATAGCACTGGAATAGGCTGATGTGGTCAGGATTGTATGATTGCATGTGTGTTTAGGTGTGTAGTCCGTGTGTGCATGTATGCTATGTGATAATTGTTGTAATTGTTGTACCTTGGAATAAATGAAATAAAAAACAGCAAAACAAAAAAATCTTGTTCTTACAAAATATGCCAACAAATCCCATAATTTCACCAATTTGATTTTTGTGACGTCATCACTTTCTCTTCTCTACTGTACAGAATGGAGCGAAAAAGATAAGTTGGACGGGTTGCCTGCCATACTTCCTACGTCGTATTAGTTACGTTAGCGATAAAAAAGACTTAAACAGTTACTAACCAGTTGTCAAAGCTCTTCTAGCAGCTTGATAATTGACGTGGTTGATGTCACTAACCCATGGTGGACCGCTATGGTGTAAGCAGACCCTAAAAGTGCGTCACGCACAGTGTCAGGTCACGTGCATCAACTGTGATCGAATTGCCGCGAACACTCTCACATCACTCAAAATGTAGTTCCCTGTTACGCACGTGGAGAGGTCTTGTAAGTTCCTTTTTTGGCAGGAAAAACAGTCACACGACGCGCTTACTGTTGGGTTGCGGTTGTTTACATGATTTTTTCGAACAACTGAAGACCTACTGGGTTCTCGCAAATACTTCAAATTTTTCATCAGACCACAGTATTTTCTTAAACGCCCGACTGATATGGTCGCACTAAGACCATTTGTACCATCGTGTGTAACACCCACACTTTTCAAGTTTAAGGGCCTTATTTACGCAACGATCAGTGCGAATTTTATAGATTTAAGTTAATTCTCGTCTATGCTGCTAAGCTTAGTTTGTAATCGAATGAAAAACCTTATCGCAGTTTTACAGTTTTCTCAGACACAAAACCATAACCAAATAAAATGTAACTTAATTGCTAAATCTTGAAGGGAAACGATAAAATCTCGTTGAATACAAGCCGCAAGCGACCAAACCAGAAAAATGTCGGTTAGTATTCTGTCCTGGCCTTAATCTCCTGGAGCCGGCAAGAGTAACTCGGAACAACACCACGATTAAATCTTTTACTGAAATACCTATTTGTGATAATACCAGTGAAACGGGCGATGTAAAGTTTGAAAATTGCACAGTAAATTAGTCTTAGTTTACAGTACACTAAACTAAGTTCTTAAGCCCCGTAAGTCAATGCGCAAAGGCAGGGACCTCACAAGATTGCTCCAGATTCCTGGGTAGTGGTATGCTCCCCCCCGTCGCCATTAGATGTACACTAGTGCTGTGTTCAGACTCGCAGCATTTAAATGCTTCATTAAAAACACAAGCCTTTCTAACGTGGAGTACCTTTTGCTACAAAACTCATATTTGACTAAGTTTGGTGATGAATAACATTTTGACGGTCGAGAACTTTTACAATTTGCCCAAATAGCTGAGGTAATTTATGAAATCTGTTTAGTCCGAACATGCTTTGGTGCTTCTGTGATTTAACGGGGTTCTCCAAAAGTTCCGGCGACCGGCTAATATCGTCGTCTAGTCATAAAGTTGAATAAAGGAAGAACAAGCGCCACTATTTACAGAAAAAAAAAATATATATTTTCTTTTTTAAGGAGACTGAGGATAAAAAATTTATCGCATTTGCTTCGCACACTTCGTTGGATGAAAGGAAACAAGATTTAAAGTATAACCAAATGTGGGTAAATAAAGATGCTATCCTCATGGCTAACATTATTTCCCTGGTCGCGCTAAATGCACTGAAATTCACTTTTCAAGGCCCACAATTCTAAATTGTTACCAGGCCCCCAGATACCTTCAATGGAGAGGGAGGGGATCATTCCTATTCCCACACCTACCCCCAACATAAAAGCACCTTTCCATCCAACATGCTGCCGCCTACATTATTTTTCCCCTTACTTCTGGATATTTTCCGGAGCGCCCTTCTAAGCAGCGAAAGCAACGCTCGGAAAGATCACGCTTGCTCTAAGATCCATATAAAAATAAAAACTCTACCGACTATCGTCAATCAATTAAAGAATGAACTGGTTAATCAAACTGGTTTTTGCGTCTGATTCTGCGCGAAATTGTGAAGATATGTCAGGCTAAAGATGATGTCACATAGAACGATTCGCAACAACGACCTCGCTCAGCGCAACGGTGTTGCGTTCAAAGTTGATGCCGTGTAACTTGGATGCGCGGACAATTTCCAGCACAATTCCTGCGTTGCAAGTTTTTGAACAGGCGTCAATAACTCGCAACGCCATATGACAAATTTCGCTAGATATAGGAAAGCGGCCGAGGTATTCATAAAGCGATAAAGGCAGCTAACAAAATGATAAAATTTCGCAGGTGTGAAACAAGTGTGTTACAAGCTAAGCTGTTTTCACAGCTCATCTTCCATAAAACAGCGGCCAGAATTTCTTGAAATTCTTTCACGAAATTTTAAAGGCTTATTACTTACTTTAGAGTATTTAGGCTTCCTCTTTTTTCATGAGGTTCCCTGATGTATTTCAAAACTTGTTCCTTGACGGTTTCAGGTGTCATATTAGGTACTAAACGGATTGAAAACTTTCCAACCACCTACAAAAACATGAAGGGGTTAGTTTCAATAGAAACTATGGTATGCGATGGTGGGGGGATTGTAGCACAATAAATAATTTGATCGGTATCAGTTCGTTTAGCCCAAGGGTCGTTTCACCCAGCAGCAGTTCGTCCGGACTTAAGAGGATTTGTCCGATGAGTACAGTATTTGTCATTCTTGAAGTGGTAACAGGGCGTTTCGCGCGAGGTTGATTCACCCGGACGTAAGTCGATTCGCCCGATGTTTATTTGTCGTTCTTTAAGCCTGAAAAACTGAAAAAGTGTGAATGACAGTGCCTGCACATGTGGATCGACAACTTTTTTCAGTGAAAACTTCACACAAAATACATATGAAAGATCGACGTAGCGATCGTCGCAATCGCTGAGGTAAATATAGACCGGCTTCAGTTTTTATGTACAGTCAGTTTCAGTATCTCGAATGTGCTTAACGAGATCAATAAGTTCGTTCAGATCGCTCGAGCTTTTTTTAGCAATCGCAGCGATAGAATCCAAGCTTAACTAAAAGCATCTCTGATAAGCCGTGTTGTAGAGTGCTGTTTTTCATCGGGCGAACTCTCGTCCGGGCGAAACGACCACAATTCCTGAAAGCCTGCAAAAAAGCAATAAGCTAAAAACGCAGTTGACTGCACATGTGGCTCAAAGGCTTTTTCCACTTAAGGCTTAACACAAAGTATCTTAAACTGATTCGCGTAGTCGTCAATCGTAGCAATGGTATCCAAGCTTATCTACCTGATGCAGTTAGCAAAGTATCGGCCACCTGATTGGAATACCGTAAACAAGCACAAAAGCAACACGTACGCACCTTTCTGGGAATGACTGTTTTTGAACCTGGTTCATAGAAGGCACCTTCAATGCCTGAATAAAGAAAATAAAGAAAAGGTTTTCTTGGCGGTTGTTGTTGTTGTTGTGATACTCTCAGAAAACTGAACCGAGAAATAATTACGGAGCCTTTTTGAAGGGCGACTGCTGAAGCTAATTAGTGTCTGAACACCCCATTGGTTTTAAACTTCCAGTGCGAGAGACGGTAAGAGTGAGTGGAGACTGGGAAGCAATGGCGATGTGAAGACGTGCCGAAAGACCGTCCGCCTAATAACACTACTCTTTTGCCGTGGATGATTTAATGGGAGAATTTTTTAAGCTGTTGCTAAGTAAAAGAAGAACAAGACAGCTATCCTCCGATAGTTCTCTAGGTACCTCGCCAGAACCAAAGAAACTTAAAGAGTGTGATAGTTCTAATTCTTCCGAAGACGAACGCGAAGAAGAAGGTGACGATATTATTCTATCGGGTCTGAATACGGCTGAAGGCCTTCAAAAACCACTGCAAGATATTCTTAAGAAGCTTGAAAAGCTGGATGCCATCGAAGAAGCAATGAATAAGTTCGGGAAGTCTTTCGGGAAGTTAGAAGGAAGAATACATACTCTCGAAGATGGGTACGCTACCACAAAGCGTGATGTTGAAGATCTTAAGGAAAGTTTAAACGGAAACGAAACAGATAAAAAGACGACGTCCGAGAGAATACAAAAGCTCGAAGACAGCACAAAATCGAGCCTAGCGGCCCTACAGAAAGAGAATGATGAACTCCGTGCCAATTTTAAACTGATCGAGGATAAGAACTTATATCTGGAAGCATATTCTAGGCGCGAAAACATTAAGTTTGAAAACATTCCAGAACAAGAAACGAACAAAGAGGACACGGAAATGGCGCTGCGCACCTTTCTGGAAACGGAATTGGGTTTTGGCGACGCTGCCAATGTTGAAATACAGCGAGTTCATCGTCTAGGAAAAAAGAGAGGAGAAAGTTCAAGACCCATACTTGCTAGATTCCTACGATATAAGGACTGTGAAAAGCTTCTTTCGCTGGGACATCGTCTACGAGGAACAAACTACAAAATGTACCAAGATCTTCCGTTTGAGATCGTCGAACGTAGGAGAGCGCAGATGGAAACCTTCAAAAAGGCAAGACGCAACAACATTCCCGCAGCTTTCAGCAAAGCCCAGCTTGACAAACTGTTCATAACAGGGAAATTGTGGCCTTTTGGAATGCCAGTAGAACTGTGAGTTTAATAACACAAGTCTTAAACATTCGAGCTTTAACTTTAAGTTTTTTTTTTCTTTAACAAACTATGTCCGTTATTTCACCTGAAGATTTTTGTATTTACTCGAAATAATGATAGGTGGACGGGACGGAAAACTCGCTTCTGTTCGGAATACATCTCTTTTCTTAAACTTTGCTTGCCTTCTCGACTCTCGAAACTGAAGCTAAACTAATCAAGCTAGTTTTTCCATACAAATGCCGCGCTCAGTCAGTGATCTTTTTTATTTCTTTTGGTGTGTACATTTACATGTATGTTTTCCTTTTTTTTGGTCGGGGAAAAAGTGTCTTACAGATATATAATTAGTTTCTTTGAAAAATCTTCTAATCTTGATTCTATGAAACTTCGCCCAACAAATGTTTGTTTATGGAAATCAACCCAAACAGTTTTGCATTCGAAATACCCCTTCTGCTCAAAAGATGCAAATCAAACAGGTAACACCTCATCTTTGCTGGTTTACTGTTTAAAACAATACCTTGCAATTAACTGTAGTAATGGCTGAACTAAAAATTGCATCTATGAATGTCAGGGGAATAGGAAACAATAACAAGAGAAGAGAGACTTTCAACTGGCTCAGAAACAAACAACAATCAATTATCTTTTTGCAAGAGGTACACTGTACGGAGGCAACTATTGACACGTGGAGATCTGAATGTTGCTTTTCAGGCCAAAGCAATCCGAAAAAATGCAGACATAAAAGGCTTATTAGTTAAGGATACTGAGATTAAATTAAGTCAATATGCTGACGACACAACTTTAATTCTTGACGGTTCAGAAAAGTCCCTCTCTGAAACCCTAAGGATCTTAGAAAGCTTCGAGAAAGTTTCAGGTCTCAGACTAAACAGTAAAAAGACCGAGGCTCTTTGGATAGGCTCTTGTGCTGGCAAAAGTGTTAAACTGCACCCAGAAAAAGATTTCAACTGGCAAAACACAAAGGTTAAAGTGCTCGGAGTTTGGCTATCAACTGATCCTGAAACTACAATCAAACTTAACTTCGTCGAGAAAATAGAAAAAATGCGGAACTGCTTGGGCTGCTGGTCAGTTCGAAGACTAAGCCTTATCGGGAAAATAACAGTTCTTAAGAGTCCGGTTGCCTCCCAAGTAATTCATCTTTTGTCGCCTCTTCAAACCAATGCTCAAATTATAAAACAATTAAATGATCTCTTTTTTGACTTCCTTTGGAACAGTAAAGGCGATAAAATCAAGAGAAACGTTATCACACAAATTATGGCAACGGAGGTCTTAGAATGACCGACATTTCTTCTTTTAATAAAGCCCTCAAGTCCTTGTAGATAAGAAAGTACCTGGACGAAAGTAACAAGGGGAAATGGAAACTTTTTTTTTGACGGTGAGCTCGAAAAACTTGGAGGCCAAACTGTTTTTAGGGGCAACCTTGAAATAAAAGACTCGAAGAAGCTTGCTAACAATCTTAGTCCCTTTCTGAAAGAGATTCTCGAGATATGGTCTGGATTAAACTATCAAGGTTCAATAGAAACGGTAGAGTCCTTCCTCACACAAAGCCTGTGGTATAATTCTTTGATTAGAGTTATGGACAAACCGGTCTACTATAAAAGTTGGTATCAAATGGGCATTTCTCAGGTGGATCAAATCGTTAAGGAACAACCAAGTACTTTCTTGTCACCAACAGAATTTGAAACAAAGTATTATACAAAGGTTTGCCCTTTGACATTCTATGGAATGACATCTACCCTCCGAGAGCTCTGGAAAAATCAAAAACTGCCAAGTGTACCACTAAGCTGTAAAGAACAAGAGTCTTTCACATACGCCTTTTTAAAATCGAAAAAGCCCAGCAGACTAGCTTATCAAAAACTGGTGGAATTAAAATGTAACTATAAAAAAAAGTTGAACAATAACAAATACAGCTGGTTGGATAAATTGTTCATTGATCTATTTCAGCCCCAACCCTGCAGGCAAGTCTGATTCAGCCCCTCCTGGAGCCATTTGAGCACCATTTAAGCCAAAACAGCCCAGTCAAAAGGCTATTCCAGCTCAAGATGGGACCCATTTCAGCTCTTAGGTCCAAATCAGCAGTAGGTAATCGGACTGTATTGGCCCTGATTCAAGGGAGCCAAATTAGACTCAAAAACAGGACTGTATATTATTTTACTCACCGAAACAGCCCCTTTTTTAGGGCTAAAACAGATCTTTGTAATTTACAGTGTTCCAGCAGTCGTGGATGCACACTAATTGATTCAGAAGTACATGAAACTTGTAAAAAAATTCTGGTTTATAGGGAACATTGGTAGAAAAAAGTGGGGAAAACTAAACTAATAACCATGTTTCATGAAGAAAAAGCGTCAAAATTTGACATCCACATCCAATAAATACCTGTCCCATCCGTTTTCGCTCTTTTGATTTCAAAAGCCTCGACGTCACTCCAATAAATAAACTTATCCACTGGATCAAAATCAATGGCAACTGCATGCTGGATTCCAGGAACTGGCACAACCACATCAGCAGGATCAGGTGTGTCTAGGGACATGCGTCGCAGACTTTTCTTTCTCGCAAAAAATAATAGGCGGGAAGGATCTGTAGAGAACATCACCTTAACCTCAATAAAGCAGATCAGGGAAACTACCGGAAATTATTACAGTTGATCCTTGAAATAACTCAGTCCATGATAAAAAAAAAAATTGCGGTATCTGGCGATAGAAACGTTTAAGCCGTCAAAGACATACCCTGCAAGCAGTGGTTTCTCCAGGCCGGACGCTGCGCTATGAAGAGAAAGAAACCACTGCGAGCGACCGTATGCTTTGCCATTGGGTATGCGCGTCCACGTGGCGCCTACGTCAAAACGCCAAACGACACCACTTCCTGTTGTTTCTTGGGAACAATCATGACGCGTACGCGCGTGCCGCGCTCGGCCGGAAAAAGGCACCCAAAACTTCACTCCAAAAGTGAATTCGCGTTGCTTCACCTTGTTCAATTTGTCAAATGTTTCAAACTTTTCTGTAGTTTAATTCTAAAGGAATTAATCTAAGGTCAGAAAAAAGAAAAAAGAAATCGTTTTCTCCCGTTAACGTCCCTTATAAAACGTAAAATTAGGACGTTTCACGTCGTAGTCTTGCAACAAATGCAAAGAAATGATAAAAAACACGTGATGTACGTACGAAGGTATTGTTTTGCAGTGCAAATGCGCGTGAGCCTTAACTTTTTTTAAAACAGGTTTTACATCTTCAAAGTTAATTTGTCCATCCATGGTGCTGGACGGCGGCTTGATGAAAAAAGCAAACAGTCCCTCGCAGTGGTTTCTCTCCGTAACGTAGCGTCCGGCATGGAGAAACCACTGCTCACTGGGATACCAAAGTCAGAGAGAAGTAGGCAAAAGATCAATATTTTGCAAGAAAATATCGACAAATTTTATTCATTCCCTAGCACAAACTTCATAACTGGACAAAGGATGTGAATTAAGAGGCAGAGATTCCCCAAGAACTGTATCAAAAAAGGAATTAAATACTTTATCGCATTGAAAAGAAAAATGTCGACACATACATGTGCACCTCTTTTGCCTTTTTCCAGCTTTTTTTCTTTCTTTAAGTATCATCCCTGTCGGACATTCACATCTGACTCCAGTTGGTGTGTATAGACACAAATGACTGCACCCTCCGTTGTTACGCTCGCATGGGTTGGAACCTAGAAATGTAGGGGAACATAAATGAGAAATTGAATGCAACGAAGGTCATCGCAGGTTCGCCGGTACCCTGACCCTGCAGACCCGTGTCTTTAACTGAGGTGATCTAGTTGCATTTAATTTCTTCAATCCGCGGTTTCAACATGTGAAATTCACATATTCATCATATCATAATGAGAAACTGCTATCTGATTTACTGGCAAAAAAACAAGTCGACTACAAGTCATGGGAGAGTACTGTGTCGCTGGGAATTTCGTTTTTGGCAATTAAAAGAATTACTCCTATTAGCTAAAACGCCAAAACGAGGTCTGTCCGAAAGGGTAGTCGATTTACAAATGAACTCTGCGAATAAAAATAACCTGTCATAAGCTAAGTATGATCGTCCGGGTAAACTATTCCTCTTGAAATGACTCCAACCCTTCACAAAAATAACCTGCTTGGCATTTTTTGTAAAGCAAATATCTTTAGTGTAATTTCGATGTTCCTTTTATTTGTAATGCTGGTAGCTACCATCGTTATTTGGTTGCTTAGCAGTAAGAAACAAATCAAATCAACCAAAGTGTAACACACAAAAAAGCACAGCCTTACCAAGAGGGAGATCAAGATTGACAGCCTTCAATCCCATCAAATGAGGTACACTGCCAATGATCAAGTTTCTATTGTTACCAGTCTTTTTGTTGACACTCTCTATGGCACGTCTTTGCCAATCTGTCCAAAACAAACGATCTCTCAAACACATTTGGCAGTTTATAGTCGAGAATTACTCTACGGTTGCTTCCATCAAGGCTCATGATTTCAATTTTGTCCAACTTGGCATCAGCCCAGTAGAGTTTTTGTTCGTGGAAATCAATGGTTATGCCATTAGGCCAAGCCACCGATGTGTTCACCAAAGTAATACGATAACTACCATCCAGTTCTGCTCGTTCAATCTTTGGATGTTTATCCCAATCAGTCCAGAACATATACCTGCCAGAGAAACAGAATTTAGGTTTTCACTGTATAAACCTGAGAAGAGAGGTTACAAGCGGGGTTTTGGCCAGTCGAAAAATAACGTTAACTGAATACGTGCCTTGAAATTGTGTGATCAGTCTTTTCATGTACATGTAGTCTTTTAATTATCACGATTTATTTGTGACGAACACTTAGCCAAGCTTAGCTCAAGCTTGTTTTTCTGTGTTCCTGAGTGTGTTTTCTCAGTTAGTGTCATAATAAGCATTTCTTTTCAGTACGTATAGCATCTTAGGGATCTGATCAGCGTAGCAGTGTCTAATCCTGTATTCGAGGTCACTAGACTAATGAATATTGAAACATTGGGGATGTCTTGCGAATTGCTTGATGGGAGTGTCAAAATTGTCCCTTATTAGCAGCGTAATGACTGAAATGCAATGCAGTTTCATTAGCGGTTGGAACACCAGTGCGATGTTGAAAAAAAGGACGAGTTTTTGAACAAAGTTCACTCGGTGTGCTTAAGACCTCATCATTTACGACCGTAGACTCATAATAACCAGCTTACCCTAGAGAAGGGTGCAGTGTTATTGCTCTTGGCTCGTCTAGGTCTTCAGAGATGACGATCTTTCTAGACGAACCATCCAACCTGCTGACTTCAATTCGATCTGTGCCTGTGTCAGTCCAGTACAAGTTCCGTGCCACCCACTCAACTGCAGGACCATCAGGATGACTAACGTTGTTGATTAAGACTTGCACACCTAACAAAGGTAATCAAACAAACATAAAAAGCGTGCCACTCATGAAGCTAGAAATGGCTCTACTTCAGCTGCATGCCAGGTGTTAGCTGAGGCCCGTTTATATGGAGCGAAGTTGTACGAGCCAGACGGGTGACCCTACCAGCCGAGTTAACTTTAGCGACAGTTCATTTGAGTTGAACCCTTTGCCAGAGCCAATGGCGCTTGGGTCAATCTGGTCCCGAAAGCCTTCGTACCCTTGTCCAGCGGAACGGGCATCCTTGGTGCTGACCAAAAGGATTGCAGCTTCTGGGAACGAGATTGCGTCTTGTCAAAAAGCATTGCTTGCGCATGCTTTAATTCATTGACAGGGTTGACCAAGCTGGGCACACGCTGCACTTTATGTGAGTGTCAATGTATTCAGCTTATACATCTCCTACTGGAGACGGGACCGCCATTTTACGTGGTCATCTGAGCCACCCGAGGGTGTAGCCATTTCAGGGCAAAGGCCGTACCATCAATTTCCATTTAGTTTAAGTCCCTGAGTATTGGTACGGCCCAGAGAGAATCGAGCCCGCGGTCTCCCGCTTTGCAAGACAAGTGTTCTACCGGCTGAGCTAATCCTGCCGCGGTCAGAGAAGAGTGTTATTACGGAGAAACGTTGGCACGGAAAGGAGGGCGACCCTACCATCACAAAAGGATGACTCACCTAGGGGCGTCACCCTTTTAGCCGAGCCGACTCTTTGTGACAAATTCATGTATACGTTTTGCCAAGTTCTGTGAGGAAAACGTAGGAAAAGCTAGAGTTGTTCGATCAGTTAGGCGAGTGACCCTTACTTCTACCTGCTGGAACAACGTTTCTTAATGTTAACGGGACCTAGTACAATGCATCTAACAGGAATTGTCTGCCCCTTAGTAGGAGGTTCTGTTGAAGCCAAAATTAAATAAACTTTCAGGGAGAGGACAGAATGCAAATTGTAACAGTAAGCGCCAAATGAACCTGATTATTTCAATCGAGGCCCGTGGCAAAACTTATAAAATGCAACGTGTAGCCTTACCTGTTCCATCCATTTTGGACCTTTTAATTTCAAGCTTTTCGTCATCGCTCCAATAGACAAATTTATCCACAGGATCAAAATCAATCGCCATTGCATGGCGGAGACCAGAAACTGGCATAACAACATCAGTGAAGTCGGGTGTGTCAAGTGAAATACGTCGTATATCCACTTTACGTGCCAATAATAGGAAGTGTACAGGACCTGTAACAAAATGAATCTAAACGAAGTACTGAAAGTTGTGCCTTTCACCTATTACAACTGAAATTTGGCCATTATGGTAAGAGACCAGAAACTGGCATGGCAACATCAGTGAGGTCGGGTGTGTCCAGGAATATGCGGCGCAAATTCCCTTTTCCTTAACCAGTATCAAAACGTGCACGGGACCTGCGACGTACGCCGAAGCAATAGCTAGGCTTGGATAGATCGTGCTGCCAAAAATAGCATAATATGCTACTAGGAGTGTTCGTATATTTCTAAAATTAAATCTATTTTCTGCAAATTATGCTCATTTTTGCAAAAAATGCAGAAATTATGCTTCTCCCCCAAATTACTTTAAATTTGGTAAGAACGCCTCAGTAACTATGCAACAAACATGGTGGCTGGCAAACACATTTATTTTATTTACATCTAGAAACTTTAAGAGTGCATAATTCCCAAATGAGATTTTGGTTCGTCTCATGAAAAGTTGGACGTTTGTCCTAGGCTACAGAGTACTTCTTGAAGCCCCCCTTCATAGATAAAACTGTTTCCCTCCCTTTGACAATAATAATGCGTTCTAGTTTTATTCATCCCTGAAACGTTTGTGCCTCTTTAAATTTCTGTTTGAACCGAAGTGCAGCACTGCGCTGCCAAAATTCGCAAGGGAATAGAAATAATCTGTGGAAGCGAAATTTATGTAGTTTACTTAGCCACAAAAACTATTTTGGGCTGGATTGGTAAAAGTTGTAGACTTAACTAACATGACGGAATCGTCTTCAAACAAGAGATGTTCTAACACAAAAAATGGTGAGTCTATGAAAAAAGTCTCAAATACTTAACTTGATTTCTTAAAATTCTATAATGAGTGTTGTGCTCCGAAGGAAAAAACATCAAGCGCTGGAATACGAATTTAAATAAACGCAGATGAGGTGCATGTAACCAAGAAACCGCTTTCAAAGTTTCCGCCGCTTACCTTGCTCACAAGTCTTGTTGTCAGGTAAAAGCTTCACGCCAGTCGGGCAGGCACATGATTTACCACGATTATTAAGCAAGCATAAATCACTGCAACCTCCATTAGTACTTGAACTGCAAGGATTTTTACCTGAAAAGAATGCATAAAATTTGTTGCCACTGTTTCTGGGAGTGATCACAGACATGATGCATACTAATTGCAAAAATCTAGTTTTCAAAGCTTGTGGTATCCTCCTATCTTTTAGCGTGAAGTGATTGGGGAAATGGGTTACCCCAAGAATGGGTTAAAATATCGTAGATCAAGAAGAAAAACGAGCACTTCGACCAAATTCTCTTTTTAGCTTGTAACCTTCGATCACAACCCGTTGTCAGTCGATGGATGGTCTTTATTTCTCTGTAATATGCTGTGCCAGGTCCCTGGACAATGATACATAGAAGTCTTACTTACGGATTTTTCTAGGAGTAAATTGCTTGACGGATGTAAGACAGGCAAGGCGGACAAAAATGGTATTTGTTTCACATTTTGTCCGCTATGTAGTATGATAAATCAAAACCGTCCTTCGTTCTATAAAATCAATACGTTGAAAAATGTAAAGTTTTCTCCTTAAAGTACACAATCTGTCACCAAGAAAATGACAGTCAAAGTGAATCGACAACAGTTTCGCTAGCCTAAGAAAACAGCCGACATTTGGCGACGCTACCACTGGTTTCCCCGCCAAATGACGTCTGAGAAACAAGCGCAGATATTCCATACTGATCACGCGTCACTACCCAGATCTGGGTAGTACTTCTGATTGGTTGTGCCGCGTGGGAAATTTGATTCAACTAATCAGAAGCACTACTCAGATCTGGGTAGTGACCATCCTCGGAGACCCAGAGGCAGTCAGTCGAGAAAGGCGCGAAGAAAGTTTTCAAGCATGGGCGGAAGAGCCCCTGGGTACCGACTCTCACCGGACCATTTCCAAACGGTCAAGGGAATGCTGGCTCCTAATTGGGCACAAAAAATGCTTTGTACTATTGTGTGCAATCGGCGAACAGTTTTCCCCGAGTTCCTTTCGTGAGTTCGTACACGACGTCTATTATCTTGCCACAGTTGCCCGGTTCGTTCCCTAAGCTTTCCTAACCAGAAACGAAGGAACTACCGATGAGTCAAAAAACGTTTCGGATGCTATCAGCAAGAGCAATTCATTTTGCACTGAGAAAATTCTGTTTCTGACGGATCACAATGTATCGTAAATAATAGGAAGTTTAAGATGCTGCGGCGATGAGAAAGTATAAAAAGCAATAGCTTGAGCGCTTACCATTTGTAAGGAAATTTCGGTAAAAAGTTTCTGACAAATGGTACTGGACTTGAAAACGTTTCCGAAAAGAGGAGTGAGTTAGAGTTATACCATTGCAAAACACCAGATAACGAGTGGGCCTGGGTTGAAACAAATCACTTTCCGCCTCAAGACACGCCAGGTACTGAGCAGACAAATGGTACCAAATATTTTGGTCGTATCGGTAAAAACGGGAAAACGGGAAAATTTCCACCGGGATGAACCGTTCCATCTGAATTCTCCCTGGAATTACCGGGTTTTCCATACAAATGGTAAGCGCTCCTTGACAAGGCCAAAAAAACAACATTTTTGCACGTACATCACGCTTTTTTGTACATTTCTTTGCCGTCACTGCACGACTACCAGGTGAAAATGCTTGATTTCACGTTTTGTGAAGGACGTAAACATGCAGGCAATCACAAAATTTTCTTTCTCTTTATGAACTTGGATATGGCAGGTAGAAATTCAGCTCCAGAAGATTTTGCTTGCATTTGGCAAAGTAAGCAGGGTGGAATAATCACAACAGAGACTGAAAAAATGTGAATTCACTTTTCATCCGACGTTTTCGTGGCTGTCAGCTGTCGTGTAAACTCTCTAATATTAACGAAGGCGTGATCGATGCAAGTGTGAATGCCTGTTGTAAGCTCAAGCTTGTATTTTTGGAAAAGCATCTTTAGTTTTCGGGTAGACAGTATTTTGAAATGGAGAATTTATATTAATCTGAAAGTTTCCTGACTGCGTGCATTTCTTTAGTGCATGAGCTAGACAAGCCTTGATCGAGTCAATAGGGCGGATCCAACGACGCGGACGGCAACGAGAACGTTATCAACAACTGTGCATCACGCTTTTTTGTACATTTCTTTGCCCGTTTTTGCACGACTACGACGTGAAAATACATAACTTCGCGTTTTATGGAGTACGTAAAGAAGCAACAACGAAATTTTATTTCTCTTTCTGAACTTGGATATGGTCCCTAGGAATTAAATTCCAGGAGGGTTCGCCTACATTTGACAAAGTAAGTGGGTGGGAATAATTGCGAAAAAGACTGAAAGAACTCAGATTCACTTTTTAAGCGACTTTCTTGTTGCTGTCGCGTCGCTGGATCTTAAAGTCCCTAATAGCCGTCGTGTACGAATTCACAAAAAGAACTCAGGAGATGCTGTTCGTCGATTGGGCACAATGATACAATGCATTTCTTGGGTCCAATCAGGAGCCAGTATTCGCTTGACCGTTTGAAAATGGTCCGATGAGAGTCGGTAGCCAGGGGCTTTTCTGCTTGTGCTTGAAAACTTTCGTCGCACCTTTTCTCCCGGCCCGACTGACTACCCCTGGGTCTCCAAGGATGGGTAGTGACCCGTCATCTGTATGGAATTTCTGCGCTCGTTTCTCAGACGTCATTTAACGGGGAAGCTAGTGTGATAGCGTCGCTACATATCTGCTGTTTTCTCAGGTTACGGATAAAAGAGTATTCAAGAACAAAACACTTACCGGGCCTGGGTACCTGCCTTTTGGCTACATAGGCACGAATATCCATTGGAGAAGTATTTGACTTTTTAATTACTGGGCACCGCAGTCCATTGTTCTTGTTTGTTGAGAGAATCCCTCTTTTTTTCCAGTCTGTCCAATATAATTTATCAGCGTACAAAGCAAGAGCGAACGGATGTTCCAGTGAACACTGGTTAGGAGCTGACCTGAGTATGCTCTGACGATCTGAACCATCATAATTGGCTTTGTCTATATAAAATAAACTCGCATCTGTCCAGTATATCTTCTGTGCACTGTAGTCTATTGTTAGCCCGTTGGGCCAACGAATATTTCTTCGGATAATAACCCGACGATTTGAGCCGTCCATTTCAGATCGCTCTAATTTGGGTTCTCCGCCACAGTCTGTCCAAAACAGATCTCTAAAAAAAAAAAGGAATTAGACAGGAGGCGATTCAAACACTAACTGATCCTTGGTCTTAACGACCTGAAACTAGTCCGCATGCAACACCACAGCGCGATTGTCAGCCGTAATGGCTGCTTATTGAATTTGCCTGGTAATTTTCATTTTAAAATGCTGTCTTACAAATTAACTAACTAGCTACATTAAAATTACATTTTACATCAACGTCCGAGCACTCGATCGTAAATCTTGGGAACTCGAAAAGAATTTTGCCAAATCGGAAGCAAATTTATTCAAGGATTTGAAAATATTTTGTAGAAACCAAAAAATGCAACATATCGAAAACGTTCACTTAAGATAGGAGACTCCTTAATCGGCGCACTCGCAGAAAGCCCCCTTGCTCGGCCTTTCCACAAAATTTCCCTCTCCAATCACTTTTTTCTCTACAATCACGCTTTTCTTATTCGCTTGTTGTAGGTTTAGTCACTCTTTGCCTTTAATTTTGCAAGGTTTCATGGAATAAGTGAGGACTAGGACTAAATCCGCTAAACTCAAATAAGAATAGTAAATCAGTTTCCTCGATGTCGGCACCAGAAGCCATTAGGTGACCTTAAGAAACGACGACGACGATGACGACAACAACGGGCATCACGTTTTTTGTACATTTCTTTGACGTCCACTGCGCGACTACGACGTGAAACCTCCCAATACGACGTTTTATCAATGGATCGGGAGGAAGTGGAAATAATACGACAAATTTGCCGTTCTCTATTTGAAGATGGATAAAGCCCTTAAGAATTCAACTCCAGGAAACGTCGCCTACATTTGACGAATTGAACGGTTCCAAATGGACGCGATAAAGTTTGAAACGACGCAAATTCATTTTTTTAGTGATTTTTACACTGCCGTCGTCGTCATGGTTGCTTAAGGTCCCTTATTGATGACGTCATCGAGTATCCAAAGATGGTTATGGCCCGGACCGTTGATTGTTTGTTCTAAAATTTTAATTCGAAATTTTATAAAATGACTCTTGATTTAAAATCTTTTAAATATGAAAAACAGAACTGTTCCTGAAACCTCCTTTACAGTCAGGGCAGGTCAAGCGTACCCCCCAAGATTGCATCAATGAATTTATTTTTCGAAGGCTGAACCGTTGGTAATTGTAGATTTCAGTTTTATCTCTACACTCCTGCTTACGAGCAGTGAGGTAGTCATGAAATGTCTGGCAGCTCAGTTTTCTTGAATTTGATATAAATGTCTTTAAAACAATTTTGTCCATTCAAAGATTTTTTAATCTAACCGAATACAGAGGAGCCAGTATCGTGAAAAACTCACGGCTCCTTAAGGAGGAATGCAGATTTGAATTTGAGACCGGTTGAGGTTACGACTAACAGAATCATTTTTCAAATAATCGATTCATTAATGCCATCTTGGGGGGTATGCTTGACCTGCCTTGACTATAAGCACATACGTCCTTCGGGACTCTCGACTTTGTCGCGGAGACACGAATTCATTCCATTTGGTCTAAGCTAAGATCAGTCCAAAACAAAAATCCTTCTGCATCTAGAGGAAATCCACATCAATAAAAATAAACAAATTGAAACAAAAAATTGTCTCAACAGTTTTCCAACAGTATAAAGAGCAGCTTGCAGCAATTAGGGACGCTAACAAAGAGAGTAAGCAATTTGCAAGGACATGTGTATTCGGCAAAATAATATTCAACATAGCAATTAAAAGAATAAGTCATTCTTACCCCAATAACGGATCGACAGCAATTGCCCTTGGAGGACCCAAGTCTTTCCAAAAGAGAACTTTACGATTAGATCCATCTAAATTCGCGACCTCTATTCTATTTGTTTCCAATTCAGCATCTCTACAATCGGTCCAATACAGTTTTCTTGCAATCCAATCTACGGCGAGTCCTTCAGGTTTTTTCAAACCAACTGAAATAACATCTTCAACTTCTCCTGTGGAGACGCGAATTCGTTTGATTTTTTTCAAATTAACATCAGCCCAAAATATAATTCCTTCTGCGAAGAGAAAATCCACGGCATTTATGGCGTCATTTAAATGATCAATTATTACACTTTCATTTCTGGAATTTGCATTAAAGATTCTGATATCCTTTCGATTGGCGTACAACAGCATTGGAGCTGTGGAGGAGAAAGAAAAGAAGAAAACTTAAAAACGTAGGGTGTCAGTATTGGATTGAGCTATCCCAAAACAAGTATGTGCAAATTGAAATTAGAGAAAAACCTATTTTTAAACCTAGTCTACCGTGATTTTTGGACAACTGGAATGCTACACACATCTTTATTATTTATTCTAGACTTCTAGATTTTAACACTTTAGAGACCAGTGTTGGCTGGCGCCATTGTCGTTCCTCATGGGACGAAACAGATTATGCTTTTCTGAGCCCATTTAGCTTTCAGTATAAGGGACTAAGTTGGTAAGCAGCAAATTAGGGAAGGAAAGATATTTGCACAGGCACCTCGTTTTGGAAATTCTGACCAATCCTGCCGGAGTTATACTAACACCTAACAGCTAAAGTAATAACATTCTGGGGAGACATCCACTCTCATTTTCGCTATTCACCTTATGATCTTTCTAGATTATATTTTCCTTTTTCCTGGAAAGTGAGCCAGCCACAATTCCAAAGGAAAAGTCCAAATTTGGCTTATGTGCAAGGTTAATGACGTCAAATTAGTACGAAAGAACGCCTTTAGTGTTGCAAATCGCATTTGTAGCCATTTCCACGCTCAGCTTGACCTGTATGTATGTTAAGGCTTAGATTCGACGTAAGAATAAGTTTGTTTTAGTCGTAAACTTAGGAGAATTAACATTTGACGTTTTTGATCGTACAAGAGTGACATATACCGTCAAGTAATTTTCCGCTTTTGATGACGTCACAAAACGCGTTTCTTTAAATGGCGCACATTTGCGCATTAAAAATGTGAAACTTTTCAATGTCAAAATGGTCTAAAGAAATATTTTAAACATGATTCTGCCTTTTAACTCGGTATTATTAGAATATTTGTTACGTCACATGACCTGTTTTACTTAACTGACGGTTTCTGATAACTTAAGGAGAGGATTATAAGGCAGCACTCTAAAACCCTTGCAATGAGTCATAGAAAAAATGATAAAATATGGCGAATACACTCCAAGTAAGTATTCCCCATTTTCGTCGAAACATTTTGACCGTTACAAGGCGAAAGTCAGTCACGTGACTTAGACAGACAGTGAAAAAGCTCATCAAGTGGATTCAAACGTGGAAAGGAAACTGCATGCCAAGTTTCACAAAGATGAGAGAAATTTTTCTACTTGAAAACCCACTGCAAAATTCGTGGTTAAGTGAAGCCTTAACACTTATGGAGTGCCACAAGGTAGCAAAACTAAATGCAAGGCTGCTAATACGGCAGAGGGCTGATTTATATGAGGCCAATATTTTGGCTAACAAAATTAGCCTTCCTTAGGGCCAGAGCTACATAATGGCCTCTGCCCTATGCCAGCCTTTAATTTAGTCTTGTTTTAACACCCAGTTCAAGTGACGTGTAGCATTAGCATCTCTAAATTAGCTTACATTAGTGATCCAGCAAGAAAGAACCAGTTTGGTTTTATTTACGCGTTGAGTGGACCTCTGCATTCAAAGGTTTTTAGCATTTTAGGTTCGTTGTGTTTTTACTTCTACTCCATTTGGCTTCCAAGTCCACAACACGGCTTCCTCAGTGCTGTGTGGACACAATGCGTGGATGATACTAAATTAATACTTAAATCTCAAGTACACTGATCTCAATACAGACTCAGGCAAATTCCATTGCAGGGGCGGATCTAGGGGGAGGGTGCAGGGGGTGCGCACCCCCACTGAGATGACCTGCGGTTTTCTAATACAACTGGTATTCTGCCAAAAAAAAAAAAAAAGCCAATGTGGTTTATTGGCGTTGAAGTAGAGCAAGAGGTGAGTGCACCCCCTCCTAAAAAAAATTCTGGATCCGCCCTTGCATTGCTAAATCTAATGAAGACAATATGCAAAATTAGTGACTGAAACTTTATATAGAAATCAAATCCTCATTAGCCGTGATGTAACTAAGCTCATTATCTTTAGGAAGCAGAGCGATGGTCAGTAAAGCAGAGGATTTCCCCCTAATCTTGCTGGGAAAGGAAATTACACCCGTTGCTTCGGCTCAGGAAGTGCCGTTTTTTTCTGGATTCCAGCCTAGAATACAACAATCACGTTCGGCTTTGACGGTGTCCAGCTGTATGGCGAGGTTAGGAAAAATCAACCGAGTTAAACAAGGTTTCGGCACGAATACTTATAACCATCATAATCAATACTTTCTCGTTTTCAGCAAGCTATATCACTGTTGCAATGTCTCAGGGCGACATCTCGGAGCACAATCTGAATGTAATCCAAGCTTGCACCGGACTCCTTATTTTCTAAATATTTTTCCTTGTTTAAAGATCTTTGCGCTTTGGCGTTTTACTAAGATATCAAATTTACTTTCATTTGGGTGATTAAGCAGTTCTTTCAAATAACAAGAACTAGGAGTCAGCTTTACCAATTAAAGAACCTCTATTTCCCCCTTTTAAGTTCGAAGGCTGAAATTCATTATAATTGTACAGATACCTTGTTCTTTCTTTCTTTACGGATCAGGACAAATTTGACTTACCTTGTATTCTCACATCTTCGTGAACCTTCGATTGTGAAGCTACCGACTGCGATTGAGTTGTGATTACGTCCCATATCGCTGTAATGAACAGCAAAAACAATGAAGTTCTCATGGTTCTTGAACTAACTGAGAAGACTAACTGTCGGGGAATAGCGTATGACTACTTTCTGTGGGTGATGTTTTTTAACGGAAAAAACATGCACTCGCTGGGTACCGTTGGCTCACGTGTAACGGATGTGCAATGTATTTTGCCGTGGCCTTTCGAGCTCAGGCTTATGCAGCCTATAGCAAAAAGTTACTTAATCCCGTCAAAATAACTTCAAGTGCCAGACTGACCACAGCGGAAATACTGAATGATCAAAAACAAACTCTTAGTGATCTTAAAATAGATCTATTATCCGCGCCTTACTGTATTATCCAGAGCCATCTGACAATGAATTCCAGTAGAAGATAACTTTTGAATATGATGAGACCAAGAAAGGTTTTCATTGTTTTAAAAGTGACCAAGCTTTAGTTTGTTACAGTGTCTACGGTGAAGGAAAGTCATACAGTGTTGATCTGGGATTAAATGCGAATTCAGGTTTTGGCCGTAAATTCAGATCGTCCTTTTTTGTGTGGACTCCTTACAGCAAAAACCTTGTTCAGTACTTTTATCATGGTGCACCAAATACACAGCCAACGAAAGCATACTTGCGTTCGTTACACGAGCCAAATGAAACGGTATCATGACCTGACTCAAAGGTGAGCACTGTACCGTAAACCTTTAAGCACGGGGCACGACATTTTTATATATCAAGTACATCGATAGTGCCTGCGTGGGAGACGTTGGAACCCGGGGGGGTACTCCCTTATATAAGCTATATAGGTACGTGCCGCCCCGTCGGGTAGGGTTTTTGCGCCGTTTTGGTGTGAAAACGGGTATACACTTTGGCCATTTTGGTCTGGAATCGGGTATGCTTTTTGAGGGAGTTTCAATTCCAAATGAGTACGAAAGAAAGAAAAATATGAGATTTCGAAACGGATTTGAAGAATTTTTTCGTTTGCGCTCTAATCTAAGTAATGATAACATAATTTCTGCTTAAAGGCCAAGTCTGAGAACGGGTATGGATTTTAGAGGTCTGGTCTGAAAACGGGTGTGGAAAATTACATTTTTTGGTCTGAAATAAGGGTCAGGAATTAGAGAACCGGGCGGCACACCCCCACCAAGAATTCTCAGGAGTACCCCCCCGGGGGGTGGAAAAGCGAAGTCGAATAGGTGAAAATCGAAAAGCGAGCGCGTCATAATGCGCACCACTTCACTGCATATGACCTGATGTCTTCTTTAGCCATGTCCTCTTCATGATATACAGTAGCCTTCAAGCTATGACCGTTTCGGTTTGAAAATGGCTATGGTTTTCGAGGAAACTAAGGCAGTGTATGAACGTATTATAAATAAGAAAGAAAGAGAAATATGCGAATTCGACGCAAAGTTTAAGAAATCTTTTTTGTTGGCGTTCTAATCTAAGAAATGATGACATAATTCCCTAAAGGCCAGGTCCGAAAACGGGCGTGAAAAATTTCATCTTTTGGTCTGAAATAGGGTCAGAATTTAAAGATCCGGCGGCACACCCTCACCATGAATTCCCCCTCCGGAGTACACCTCTCCCCCCGGGTAAGTACCCCAACTCCTACCACCCACCTAACAAAGCAATCAAACTTAATGGGCAAAAGAACGTTTTTAAACATCCAGGCAAAAGATGTTTTAATTTCTTATAAGATTACATTACAAATTTTCCTCTTCATCCATTTTAGGAGCACAATAGTCACACTCCATCCTTGTATCCACGCTTATCTTTAACATCTCTACGAGCGAGTTTGTCAAAGATTTCAGTTTCATGGTATCTACGTCAATTCTAGCGTTTATGCTTTTATTTTATCGCTATTCTTGATTCATTTTCTTTATCCAAAAGGTCACCTTGGTTAAACAAACTTAAAATACTTTACATACATGTATCCGATATTCTGGACCCAAATAGGTCTTTCAGGGTTAAAAACAACAACAACAACAAAACTAACTAAAAAATAATAATAAAATGAATAAATAAGAAATTCAAAAGCTAAGTAACCTGACTGGATTTTCAAAACATAGTTAACTAAAAGTCAAGACAAGCTCGGACAATCACGCAAGAAAAGGGAAACTGGAAAAGAAAAGGGAGAGCAAGAAAAGATGGGAATTAAAAGAACAACTGAACCGAAGAGGGTTATGCTCTTTGTTTCTATAATGGCTTCTTTGGAGGTTTCACGGAACCTGGAACAGCCAGCGACTTCAGCGAAGGCACGATTTTATAATTTAACTAGACTCGCCGAAAGACTTTACTAGGCTTCCATAAAACTGTGTTGCATTGCATGAAAACGAGACGTTTTCTCAGTAGAACAGATGGCCAACAGCTTATAATAAAAAATAATTAACCCATTAAACCTATTCCGATGGATCCACGGGCCTCTCTGAGGCTGTAAATGGATGATAATCTTATTTTAAAATTATGGTCGACACGAAAACGAAAATTGCCACAAGATTAAACTGTTATGTTTCAAGATTTTTCCTTTGGTTTCTTGTTGTTTCTCTTCGACTTAAAGGAATTAGTTGTGTGCCTTTTTCGACCTCGAAAAGTTTAAAGAACTGATTACTGACACAATTTTTTTATACCGTTATATGAGTTGAAGATTCGCTATTTTTCTCAGCCGTGAATTAATCTGTCGGTGGCTAAAGACTGGACTAAACGCCCCTTTATATTAAATACAATAGCTCGTAATCTTGTTCAAATCTAGCCTGGGTCATAGTGCTGATTATTACAAACTTAAATTGTTTTGTATTCAATCGATTTATCCCGATGCACAATGATCGACCTTTGCATTAATTGAAATCCTATGGTTCATTCATTTAACACTGTACTTCTTCTTCACATTTACAGTGTACGTATTCAAAACACCTTCAGTAAAATACAGGTCTTGTCTTTGTACTTGTGTAAGCTTATGTCATCTGGAGTTTCGAGTGAAATCGATTTCATGATAGGTTTAATTTAAGTTCCCATTTTTGATGGCTTTAGTCTACACCATCATTAAAAGGCATGTATGGCGAGGAACTTAAAGCGAGTTGTGAACTTTCAAATTTATCGAAACTCTAATCAATCATGCTTGCTGAAGGGGAGAAGACACAATAAGAGATTAGCATAACAAGTTCATGCACAAATTTGATTCAGATAAAAGCTTTGGAAGGTACAGATACAAACAAACACAAAAACTCTAGACCAAATTGAGAACAAGAGTAAGCTGTAGGAAGCAAAGTCACCAAACTCTGCACTAGTGAGTGACTTGCCTTGCGCCAAAAACGTTTTGCGTTTTCTCTATACTGCTCATTTGCCTTCTATTGAACTTGTGTGCGAAATTATTGAAGTGTAATTTCCGTCGTCCGAGTCTTCTTTACCCTTTTCCGAAATTTAGACTTCTAAAAAGGCGTGCGTTACATAAACAAAAGGAAATATAGAATTGAAAAGGCAATATGAATACGGCAC
The DNA here is from genome assembly GCA_942486035.1 of Porites lobata. NCBI lineage: Eukaryota > Metazoa > Cnidaria > Anthozoa > Scleractinia > Poritidae > Porites > Porites lobata. The sequence continues at coordinate 174,519 of CALNXK010000071.1, read as the reverse complement.
TGAAATTGGAAAACATGCTTTGTCGAAACACGCATCGCCTTTTGGGTTAAACTGGGTGAACAATTAGCAGTGCCCGCATGTAAGTGCCCGGATAATACGGAAACGATCGCGGAACGGAAGAGGATTTATAACTGGGCTTAACTTGAGGCAGCCCAGTAGAAATCCAGTCAGCATATGCCTAAAAATAGAGACAAAACAATGCCAAAAAACAGGACGTCACTTGCGGCATTATTCACTGTAACTTGAAAGCGCCAACTAGAGACTGGTAACTAAAGGAAAATTCTTGACAAGGTAATCAGATAAAGTAGGAGTATTTTAACAAAGTAATCAGAGAAATACACACAATATACTTTGTTTTTGTTTTTTTACTTTGTATTTATAGTTGTCAGACAATGATTTATGCGCTCTTAAAGATAATAGGGTACGTGTGTTTGCCTCTTACGAAAAATTGTATTGTGTAACTTTTAAGCGTGGCATTCTAGAAGCTTCGCGAAAGTTCATAGCTTGTTTAGTTGAGGATCTTGTGTAAGCGTTTCCAAAGCGGTATATTTTGTAATCTTTCTATAATTAGCCTATTTAGAAAGTTCTAGAATCTTACTGTGAAAGTATATAAGTAGACGAGTCCAAGCAAAGTTTTAACTAGTTTTCACAAGCGAAGAGATCCATGAGTTTGACGTTAGTCGCGTTTAGTCAAGTGTGACGGAAATAGTGTCTACTCAAGTTGGCGGAGGCCGTGTAAGTTTACCGAGTTACGTGCTGTTGAAGAGTTTTACTTTGTGGAAACTACGTTAATTTTTGGAATAAATCATCTTGCTGCTTTTCCGACAACCCTGCGTTCAGTTTAGTTTGCAAGCTACCTGTCCTCTAAAAGATTACCCGCGTAATATTGGGGGCCTGTCCGGGAGAGGAATTCAATTGTTTGCCGACCACGGTAACCAAGTTGCTGTTGCAGTTCAAGTGCGTCATCTGTCGTCTTTACAGACTTAAAGAAATCCTCCATATAAAAATTGCGCATAAGAGCACGAACAGCAACAGGGTATTGCTGTCTATTGTCCTCTGCCGTCCTTAAAAGGGCATAATTAGAACACGTTGGTGCACACTTAGCCCCAGCGATGTGTTGCAGGTACTGATAGACTTCGATTTCAGACTCCGGTGATTAGCGCCACAGAAAACGGAGGGCAGCTTGATCCTCTGGTGGGACAGCAACTTGGTTAAACATTGTCTCTTAATGTCTCCAGAAAGGGCAATCTTTTCATCTATGAATCGCATGAAGATTACAACATGATTGTTCAGCAAGTCAGGTCCACTTACAAGGTGATTGTTCAATGAAGACCCTTGATATTTAGCAGCTGCATAACATACGCGTCTGACCTATCCAGGTTTATTAGGGTTAAGTACAAGATGGTGAGGGAGACACCACGTACGCTTTGCTTGGTTAGCAGTTTCCTCGTTGATGAGTGAGTGTCTTAATATACCCCTTTTCTAGGTCTGTGTTAATGGTTTTTCTTGTAGGCTTCGCCCAACTCAGGATCACGTTGAAGTCTCTTCTCTATAAGACCAAGTCGATGAATAGCCACAACACGATTGTCAGGAAGTTGGATGTTTTGATCCTTCCAAAGCAGCGGAACCTCATAATGACCTTCTACCTCCGGCGTCCGCTCACTCGGTAACTTTAACACCTTTTCATCTTCGACAGAACGCTGCACATCACTGTTTTATGAAGCACTTCATCAGGGGTTGCAAAATGAACCTTGTAAACAGATTCACCGTGTTCAATATAACCAGGCAGACGCGACTAGTAACAGTCCACCCCAATTTAGTGCGAACACCAACAGGAGAACCTTTGGGTCCACATCGAGTCTCAAGAGGCACAATAAGTTTTGGGACATCACTTGCAACGAGTAACGTGACTGGAGTTACAGAAACTTCATCCAACTCTAAGTCTGCAATGTGTGGCCATTTCTCTTGTAGTTCTCTGAAATTCACTCTTCTTTCCGGCACGTTCAAGCGATCAACCACTAGAACTCTATGCACATCAAACCTTGTACCAAAGTCATTGAACTGACTGGCTTGAACATCATCACCCTTAGTCAGCGTTTTTGATGATTTCTGAATTCCATTCAGCAGAACACTTTCCATTGGACCGTCAAGACCAGGATTTTTCGCAACATCTGTCGCCAGCAGACTGCAAGCACTTCCAGTGTCTAACATTGCATATGTGTTGAAGTATCCCTTTGGCCCATACAGAGTAACAGACACAACTTGTAATAAAACAGAGTCACTACTACTTTTATGAGATGCATTAGAATGCTCGGTGGATGGGGTAGCTGCTTCTGGTGTTGTTTGTCTGCTGTTCATCTCCCATTAAACAAAATTTAGCTTGCTTGTTACGTGATGAGAAGTTACCAAAGAAAGTATTGTGCCTTTCACCAGCACCTTCATAGCGGCCTCTGAATGGGAACTTGAAGCAGTCATCATAACTATCCGCCTGACCCTTTAGCCAGTTACAAAAGTCCTCCAGGCTTGGTTGATGTAAATTGCTTGTTATCACATTGTCGTAACTCTCGACTTGGAAATCTGGGGATAGTTTATCCACTGCAATAGAGATATTAGCTTCGGCTGCTAGGTCATTCTTGTATCCAAACCTTTTAAAGATCCAGAGAGTAGTTGACACAATATCTGATAAGTTTCTCACTTCATGCGGTCTGTCATTCTTCATTCGCGATGCCTTTCTCAATCTGTCAAATGTAACTTTTACACTCCAAGTGAGGGTTTTCCAAATCTAGCGTCCAATTCTTTCAATGCTTTATAGTAAGAATCCCCACTGTAACCATATCCTTCAATTGCAGACTTTGCTCTACCAAGCACAGAGTTCTGAAGGTGTTGCATCTTTCCATTCAAAGACAAATCAGCATCATGAACATCGATGACCAATCAGGCCATTGCAAAGGGTCACCGTCAAATTTCTTGAGCTGTAACTTAGGAAGACTTGAAGAGCCATAAGTAGCCTGTTTCCACTCAGGAGTTGATGCAATATCAGTTTGTGCTGTTTTTGGTAAACTTTCAACCCAGGAGTGGTAAACAGGTGTTGATGTTTTGGACTTTGACAAGCCTTTAGGAACCATGAATAAAACGCTTGGTCTTGGTTTCATAAACATTGGTGATGATATAACCTGAGTTGCATGTACATTGTGCATAGATCCAGACAGTGGTTGGGACGATGAGGATAATGACGTAACATGACTTGTTTGTACACTTTGCGTAAATCCAGACAGTGGAATTAACTCTAGCGAATCATCATCAAAATCACGGACACGACTGGGTTAAGACTCAGGGTCATTGTAATGGGCAAAGTTTAGTACCTTCTCAAGGTTTTCGGCTTCTTCTTCTTCTTAAAAAGCAACTTAAGACATTTCTTTTCAAGAAAGCTTTTAATTTGTTGGAATAGTTCTAATGTTTAATTTCAATTTAGTTTGGAATTTTCGAATTTCATTTTTTTACATTTTACCATAGCATAACATATCATTGTAATTATTATTATAGCTTTCAAGGATTTTTAAATTTTTTATTTATTATTTATTCATTAATTTTAACTTAAATTGTAAAGCTCTTTTGAATATTCTTCTGTAGTTTTATCATTATCGTTATCATTCTGCCACAAGGCGTGCTGTCTCGTCCTTTGCTTCTTGCGTTTTTCTCCTTTCTTTAGCTTCTAACTCAATTCTTTTAGCCACGTTACCTGCTTGTTCGATCTTGTGTTTTATCTCCAGCTGTTTTGCAAACTCTTTCGTTCGTTGTTCCTCTTCCATTTCTAGCTGTCTTGCTTTTATTTCTGCCGACGCCATTTTGGCGCGAATTTTGGCCACGTGAGAGTCTGCTGAGGATTTACCCAGTTTCATTGAGCTTAATACGCTACGACTCTCCTATTTCCTTTCCTCAGCTTCTAATATCGCTTCCTTTACTCTTTCCAGCTCATCTTCATACCATTTAAGGGCATTTCATGTTCGTTTTCCGGGAGCATAGCCAACAGTTGATTGCTTAAAACTTCTGCTTCAGTGAACGACTCTTCGAAGAATTTCTACATAACCACGATTAATAGATTTCCTGCCATATTGCTCAATCGTACCTTGCATTTTCCTTAAGGTATTCTTAATTGTTTAATTTACCACAGGTTTTTATATTTTCACAGTTGAAATTCTTGATCCTTCGGCCGATTCCAGTTCACCACTATAGTTTTCATTAGCCATGATTTGCTCGCTTCATTTGCTTGATTCGTTTTATCCGGCTAGTAAAGGACCAGAAAATTGTTCCCGAAACCAAAAAATAACCATAAAAACCAAAGTATGAACAGTTCTGGACTATATTAGATTCCAAATAAGTTTTACAATCGTATAAAGGCGACCATCCAAAATAGTGCAAGCGAACAAAAACTAAAGACAAAACCTTGTGCTCACATCCGCGTTTTTTTCACTTAAGCATTTCATTTAAGCGTTTAAAATGTCACATTTGAAAAAACAGTGTCACGTCCATTTCCGGCTGTAACAAACTGGTTGAGTGACCATCCGCGAAAATCTTGTGGTGAGGACTCCTGCTTTCCTCTCTCTTTTCTATTTTGTTGTTTATTTTGTTGTTGGCCCTGTTATTTTTGCGCCGACCGTTTTAGCGGTCAAGAAATGCTCTTGGCAACCAACTAAATTTCGACATCAGATTAGTACTTTAATAGGAGCAAAAATCGTGGTAAACCGTTTTTATCATTATTTTCTTTATATTTTGTTTCTGCTTGTGGTCTTAGTCTCTGTTGGTTTGTTTTCGCTTTTCCCCTTCTGCTAGCTCTATACCTGTATAAACTTTGTAATGTTTTCCGAGATATACACGTATTTGTAATTCAAATGACGAGCCGATAGTAACTTCAGCGGAGGCACCATTTTAAAAAAACAGCCTGCAGGTAAATGTTTGCAAGGTAGATTACATCGATTATTTGATTGAAAAATTTTGCTTATATGTTTCCTTTTCAGAGCTTTTAAATATGGCAATGGATAATGCAACACGTACAGAACTTTGCTGCCCGGATAATTAGTGGAGCGAGAAAATTCGATCATATCTCTCCAGTTCACCGGGAATTGAGCTGGTTGCCCCCGCAGGGTTCCGGCCTCTGGGCCGGAACCCGAGTAGGCACCCTAATCTCCCCCGCGTAAAGAAAAAGTATCGTATTGTCGTACTGTTAGTATGCGAAAATTCTATCGATTTGATGAAACTAGGCGCGCACTGTGGTCCCGGTTAATTTTCAGCATGCGCGCCTGGCTCAGCAACCGCGCAAACTGGGTTTGGCAACGAGTCGCATTCGCTGAATTGTGTCAGGATTTCACTCCAAGCGATAACTAAGGTGAGTATTTTTATCATTGAGTATCTTGTAGCACATCAATTTTCCGATTTCTTTTCATGAAAAAGCTATTGAGCAGTACGGGAATTGTTTGGTATTAAAGAACTTGATTTGACAGACACCAATCAGCAACGTGGATCGACAGAACTTTGAACTTTGATTTGTCTGACACAAATCAGCAACGTGGATCGACAGACTCGATTCAAACCACATCAGGAATAGCTCAAATTTTTCAAAACCCAGTCAACAACAAGAAAGGTGCTAACGTGAAACAACCGGGTTTGTTCTATGTTAAGGTTTTCAGGATTTAATAAACAGAGGTCCATGTGTTTGTAGAGTTAGTTTTATATTGCGAAATCGCGATTATTTTATTTGATACAAGGATCAGAAAAAGTGAACTGGGAAATATCTCAAAGGTGAGAAACTTGAAACAGTGCTCCATGTTTTTGTAGGGTTAGTTTATCTCGAAATTATTTATATCACGTGCGTTCAAGAATGACACTCTCGAAGCCAAAGCAGTCGTTCGACACATTAGTTATAGGACATTTATATTGTTAGTTACAAATAAATAATTAAAGATGGTTTTGTTGTTTAACACGCGTTCTATTACATTTGCAGTGTTGATTGAACTCATTATGAGATGTATAAAAAACAATTGTCCATCCTAAGCATGACATGTATGAGGATTTTCATTAATCCAGGAAACAAAGTGTAATAATTGAGAAAAGAATTACACTCAGAATCTCTAATAAGAAAACTGCATTTCAAAGGTTCATGGCAAATACATGGACAACCACATGGAGTCAATTAGTCGGGGGCAGATTTAGTGACAACTATGACTAGTTACCTGTAACCCCGGCCTGCAACACAGCAATTATATCTAAGGAACGCTGTTTTTGCGTTTAAATGTATTACTGGTTGTGTTCCAGATTACCTCTTATCCAAGCTAGTTACCAGAGGCCTAGTCTCTGGCCACGTGACAGGGAATTCACAACAATTTTAATTGTTAAAAATGTCCCTTTATTTAAAACAGCCGCTGGTCAGCGATCATTCCAGTACAGAGTTGTCAGTTTGTGGAACGGCCTAGATGAAGACCTCAAATTTAAATCTGAGGTCTTACTTAAAAGTAAGAATCACAGGGATTTTAAACAGAAACTGAGGCAAATATTGTTGTATAAATTTCTTGACCCCGCGAGCGTTTCGTAAGTTTTAACCTTTTATTGCATCATAAGAATTTTAAATGGAAACTTAGGTAATTTTCTTTCTTAGACAGTTATTTTTATATATACTTGATGATGAATTATAGCTTTGTTTTGTATCACTGAAAAGCCCCGCCGGGGAATGTACAACAAACTTCTTACTCTTACTCTTAATCTAATGCAACTAGTACTACTATTAAAACGTCATTTTTTTTCCCCTCAGTCAGTCTCTGCGAACCAAAAGTTTGTTTACGTGATCTTTAAGTTGTTCCTGCTTCAACTACCTATACTCCCTCGTCGCAGCCTCTCCCCGGTTGTCAAACCGTCGTGGTCATGTTCCCGGTTCTGCTCAGTGCAACACCATTCAATAATGAAACTTCTGAGCCGCTTCCATCATCTTCTTTTGGTATATTCATATAATTGTTCTAATTTAAACGTGAACAAACAAACAAACAAACAAGTGATCATTTCACCTACAAGTGTACCAAAGATATGTTAATGAAACTTGTGCTTTTGTAGCATGTCGGAAAATGTCCGCTATACTAAGCTCTTCACGTGAGAAATTAGGTCAAATTACATAGGTATCACTTAACGAATTCGAACCCCCAATAGTTGATCTCCATAATGTCATAGAAGAGCCAAAATTAAGCCAAAGTTAATAAAGATGAGCAGAGAAGTAAATTTTATTCGAATCCATGGCGATTTTAATATAAAGACGTCCGCGCTAAATGTTTGCGTTCTATGCGTCATTGACGAACTATGGCCACAACCGATTGACGTAACAACATTCCAAATGGCTACATAGGCATCCATCGTTCTCGTAAGTTCTTTTTTTATTTATTTAGTTTTTTCTTTTTTCACTAAAACCTTTTGGTTCCTAAAAATAAAGTGGAATTTGAAAATTATTATTTAGGGCCAATTATTTATATCAGTGGTCGGGGTTTCCTTGTGTTTTCAATGCATGTTCGGTGTCAGAGAGAGTTCTTCCCTGCGTTGTCTCTGCCTTTTAAAAATTAATAAGGCAATAAAACTTCCCCACGTTCCTTTCTAGTAGGCCCGCGCGATAAAACCCGGGTCGAGACTTGTGTGGACAATTTCATACAAATCACGGCATTTTGTCGACCCAAGCCTGGAGTTAATGCCTTTGTTCACGGGAGAAAGGCAACGGTCTATGCATGGAAAACCAATGATTTGTTGAAACGAACGTTCAATATGAAATTAACAACGAAAGAAAAAAAAAAAAAAGAAAATGTACCTTATATCTTTGTAAATAATATGGGAATTGCTTAGTGATATCAGCAAATGTGGGTCTCATCAAAGGATTTTCTTTCCAACATAAACACATCATTTCATACCTGCAAATAACGAGGCAAATATTTATATATTATTCATTAAGCAAGGTTGCTACCTATTCCTATTCTTTTTGAGGGGTAATCTAATTATTTTGAGGGGGAATAAATTAACGCGATGACGTCATGTGTTGGCATGTCATTAAGATCATGTGACGTACTATTTTTAGGTTGTCTACGTAACCTGTTGGACAACTTATTTAGTTATTTTTAACGCCGATGAAAAAACTAAGAAAAGTTTTCGTTGGTTGACTCATGTTGTCAAAATAATAAGCGCTTACTCCCAAGTGACTTAAAATGACTGAAACGTAACGTAATTTTGCAAGTTCTATTTCCTGCCGCTTTCTTTGTTTATTACCTGCCTCGCAGACGCTCTAAACCTTCTGTATACAGCGTCTGCGAATTAGTGCACAATATTGTGTTCGAGCCCCGCAGAGTCGGAAGGACATATGTCGACGTTTTTGATTGGCTAGTTTCTTACGCGGTTTGTGATTAGTGCGATTTGAATTAAGTGTTAACAGGCCAAACACGACTAACAGCTCGTGACAAGCGGCGGATTGAGCTTGTGATAGTGTGGAACGTGACCTTAGAGTCAGCTTGAGCAATAGAGGTTTTTCTTGCTCTCTTTTTGCGTAGTTTATGGGTTTATGCAGTGCGAAAACCTTACGAACACTATATTTTTCTCTAGTCTATCCATACTTTTTTTACTGCAACTTAGTTTGCGCCTCTACTTAAAGAACTAACCTTATTCGTCTTGAGATTTTACACAAACGAGTGATCAGAACTATAGCTAAAACCACTTTCGATGCACATACTGATCCAATCTTTCAAAATCTTGGTATCTTAAAATTTCATGATATATACTTAATACAGCTAGGCTTATTCACGTACTCCTATCAAAACCATACTCTACCTTTAAAATTTCATTGTAAATTTACCTTACAAAGTCAAATTCATTCGTATAATACAAGAAACTCGTGTAAATTTCGTCTGCCTTTCTGTCGTACTCGAACCAAACAATTTTCCGTTTTTTATCAAGGACCTAAATTTTACAACACCTTAAACACCAACATCATCAACGGTTCCTCACCTTCTTCCTTTAAAAGAGCACTTAAGGCATTTATTTGTAATAATTATCAGTATACTCCAACAAAAATCTTGGGAAAAAGCCTTTTGATACTCAACATTTGTAAACTTCCGTAATATTGATTAGTTTAATTTTCCACCTGATATTATTTTGTATCTGTCGCCGTAACTGTTATGCCATCTTCTAAAATTTGTAATTGAGGAGGCCTAATTAGCATAAGCTCTATAGTTTCCTTTAGGCCTCCCCGCCATTTCTTACTACATTCTTTTTGGCATCTTTTTGTATGTAATTATTGTAATCGTGTGGCAAATAAATAAATACAAATACAAATACAATGGAGTATTTTATACTTTGGCTAAGCAAATTTTTTTTTGCCGCTTTGAGTCTCACATTTAGAGGTTATGAAGCTGGTCTGTTCCATGCATATTGAGTAATTAGTTACTGTGGTTAATGTTTCGGAAAATGGTTTCTGACAGGATGTGATCACGGATGCAGTTTGTTTTACCTCTGTTGAAGCCTTAAGCTTTTTTATTGTGGCTTAATAACCTTAGTCTCTTTGGTTTTCTCCTAAATGCCTCGACCTGAATAGCTACATGTGTGTTGTTTCTTTTTTTGGCCGTGAATATCATGATTTCCTACTTTGTTTTGAGATATGATAATAATTGCTTTTTTAAAATTTATTCTGAGCTGCACCTGGAGTGTCTGTTCTAGTTCGTGGTTTATAAACTGGGGCCTGTGATGATTATGGAATTGCTGTAGCTGCTACCGTACGCAGAGAAACGCCGGTGTGTCTTGGAGTTATCCAAGTCAAGGTTCGAGGTAAACGAGGTGATAGAGTGATTGAAACATACTACCCTCCTGACAATGGCTCCGAAGTGACATTGTGCCTTTTTAGCAAAGAAGCTTGAATAAGATAGGCAAAGATTTGAATTTACGCTGACAGGAATGACGTGCTCGGAAAAGGTGGTTTATAAATTGGTGGATCTTGTGGTAAAGTCGATGGATGATTCTGTTGAAGTGGAACTGTGCAGAGTCAGGGGAAAAGTAAAGACTGTTTCACGCAAACTCAACAAGTTGCATCGCAAAGGGAGGAGACATTGCTCGCTGTCCTCATTTAGTTTACGAGCACTGATATTCCCAAAATTGAAGACGAAGAAGTTTGAAGAACAACCGACACTTTCCCTGCCGCTCGAGTTAAAGACTGGTAAAGTTTTGGTTGGACTATGATTATGGCTATGATTGTTGGGTCCAATAGACGAACAGAAAGAAGATTAATTGTTCATTGACGTTCGTGTTTACCAAGGACACTCAGTTGACACGAGGAAAACTTCCAAGCGACGACGTTTCTGGTCAACGGATCAGAGAACCAATTACCGATAACCATCGCAGCCCATATAGAACCGATATCTTCATCAAGGCTAGTATTTCGATTCAAGGGGCCTTGATGTGTTTAGATTGTTTTGGTGGCCAGACGGTCAACTCATTGAGCAGCCACAAGAATACCGAACGGTGAGATTGGTGCAACGCCACTGTCCAGTGTTGTAACGTCAGTCTAAAGAAGAGTGCTTCTACTTATGTAACGGAATTTGTTCCTGACGTAGTCCAAACCGTGGAAAGAAAAATGAAAGTGGATGATTTGATTAAGTCACCTACTATTCCAAAGACCGCTTTAGGCTTTCGACACAGCAACGAGAGTTGCTAACAAAGGGCAGATTTAGATTGACAAAGTTGATAAGTAGTAACCAAAAGGTACTAGCTGAACTACCGGAAACCGAGAGAGCAGTTTCTATGGTAAATCTTGACATACAAGAATTGTCAACCGAGTGTGCAGTTGGCTTGAAATGGCACGAAGAAGCGGAAGGCAGCTGAAAGGCTTCAACATCTCGTGGAAAGAGGGTGAAGCAACTGTTAGCTCGCTGTTTGATCTACTGAGCTTTATAAGCTCCCTACACGATAAAAGCCAAGCTACTACTACGAGACGAGCTTTACCGCGAGAAATTAAGATGACACAATCTGATTTATGAACCTGAAAAAATGCAGTGGTCGCGTTGGTTTGACGATCTCCCACAGTTGAAATCTTATGTTAACGGTGCCTGAAATCTAAGGATTTCATTAATTTCAGTAAAGAGTGTTCAGCTGCATATCGTCTCTGATGGATCTCGCGTGGGCTATGGAGCAGTAGACTATCTGCGCTTTTTCAACGCCGGTAGAATCCATTGTAGCTTCGTTATGGGAAAGACAAGATTGGGTCCCATACACGAAATCACACTACCAAGATTGGAGTTGACTCAGTAAAGCTGAGCCAACCATACGAGAAGAGCTAGAGACCAGGATAGATCAAGTTAATAAAAATGAACTGATTCTGAAACTGTGCTGAAATGCAACGATAGTGATACGAAGCGCTTCCACATGATTGAGGTAAACCGCCTTACTAGGGGTTTGTCAGTCGGGATGACAATCCGGCGGATGATTCATCAAAAGGTTCAAGGTCTGAAGAACCTAACGAAGAATAGTCGATAGCTGAATGGACCAGCGTTTCCTTATGGAAGTACTAGGCTCCCTGGCCTGCAATAATTTTAAGTCCCGGAACTGATACATAGTGACCCAAAGTAAGAGGAAAAAGCAAGATTTACGCCACTACTGCTTCTTAGAATCCTCTTGACAAGTTCGTATATCAATATTCTTTGTGGTGGAAAATAAAAAGAGCATTTACTTGGCTGATGTAGTAAAGTTTACGAGCAGAAACAGGGAAGCGTCAAAACCAGTACGCCATCCTTAGTAACAGAGCGTTTTTAAACGGGAGTCTTACAGTGGAAGAACGTTATTAGGCTGAAAAAGAAATACCGCAAAATTCCGAAAATAAGCCCCTCCATTCATAAGCTCCTTCAAATGTAAGCCCCCCAAACTCGTAACGCAAAAAACCCTCCGTTAAATCGCTCCTCCAAAATAAAAGCCCTCCCGGGGGGCTTGTACTTGGAAATTGCCCTGAAATACAAAGTAAAACAAAGCAAAAACGGTAAATTTCCTTCCAACTATAACGGTAGCCCAATCGATTTTGAGACGCAAATTTCCTTTCGTAGATAAGCCCCTTCGAATATAAGCCCCTCCAAAAATAAGCCCCTCAAAAAGGACCTTTGAAAAATATAAGCCCTGGGGCTTATTTTCGGAATTTTACGGTATTTAAGGCACCTGCTACCTTGTCGGACGAAAGACAAGCCAAAAGGATTTTACGAGGAAAGGCTCATCAAATTTTAAGTTAGGCCAAAAGTTGAGAGGTGGATTATTATCCTTTCATTCGTCCAAGGGATGACTATATCACAGAACTAATAATTGCTTTTCCTATCGCCATGAGAAAGTAGGTTACATTAATTGGACAGGGGTCTGTGTTTTTATCTCTCAGAAAAGGTTCTGGACTTGTAAATGGACGTTCTGTAGTGCGCGAGTGTTAACGGTAGTGAAGACTGTTAGAAAAGAAAAGCTTAATTGGGACCACAATTGATCTCAAATTTGCCGCAAGAGGGAGTTACGCCGCACAAACCTTTGTTCACGCATATTGGAGTGAACGTTTTTGGTCCATAAGAGAAACAAGGCCGAAAGCAGAGTGAAACAGTATAGTTGTCTATTCACTTGATCAACATTCCGAGCCATACACATCGAAGCTGCGCACAGCTAGAACACAGTCTCAATGTTTAATGCCTTAAGAAGATTCATTAATCTCAAAGGTCTCCTAAAGCAAATTCGAAACGACTGTGGAAAGAATTTTACCAGAGCTGATGAGTAGTTGGGGCTAGACCTGTGTCGATGAGTGTATCAGCAAAGAATCAATGGGTTTTGTACATACAGAGGGATTAAATGGATCTCCAACCCACCTGGGACATGCCATATGGGAGGAGCTTGGGAGAGGATGACAAAGGCCGTACACCAGATCCTAAAGGCCTTATTAACACGAGCTGTACAGTCAGAAGGTGCGCGAAACGACAGAAGGGAGGAGAAGTGCAAACTACGACAACAGTTCTTAAACGGCCAATTATGAAACCTGCTCATCATCGTTGTCCTCGTCTTTATCTTCATTAACATCATCTTCTACATCATCCTCACAATATTTTCAGCTCTTATTCTCGGCAAGCCCTCTCCCTCATTCAAAAAATTGGGTATTCCTTCTATCGCCATTATATTGTTTCGGACAACCCACTGTTTCGTGTCGATTGCTGTTAGACTTAAGGCTAAATGCTCTCGGACAGAATAGCTAAAATGTACCATTCTCTCGCCATATTAATTCGATGACCATTTGATATGGAAAGTGGACACGCAAAACTCCCCCGTTTAATTAATTTAGTTTTAAGTCACTCAGGACTACTTTACTTTCAAAGCGATGGCAGAGCCACTGTGAGTGGTCAGTGAGCCCCTTTGAGCTTAACTCTGGGCAACTCTTAGTAACTCAGAGCAACCGTGAAAAATCATTGAGCATCTCAAAACAACACTGAGTGATCAACGTCACTACCTCAGAGCCACAATGCGTGGTCAGTGAGCCCCTTTTGAGCTTTACTCAGGGCAACTCTAAGTGGCTCAAAGCAATGTTAAATAACCATAGTGAGCAGCTCAGAGCAACACTGAGTAAATAGTATACACATTAGCGCTACTGTGAGCAGCTCTAAAGTAGCTCGAAGCAACGCTGAATAATCAGTGAGCAGCGCCGAGCAACGCTGAGTGAAGAGTGGGCACGTGCACCTTTGCGCTAATAAGAGCAACTCTGAGTAATCAAAGAGCATCCGTTGTAGTAAATGTATGGGGGGCGGGTTCAGTGAGAGAAATAGTATGGAAGCGGGGTTTAATAATGAGGTCGCCATCTTAAACTTTTTATGTGAACACGTTTTTACCAATGAGGTCGCTATCTTGAATGGGAGAAAATTTTGGTCCAGAGAAAGCAAAGTTGAAATCGAACAACTAGAATGCAGCGGCAAATATTTTGTCTCAAGTTCAAAACAAAGCCTCAGTATAACGATTTCGTTCGGTTTTAAACATACCACACTATTTTGCTTAACTGTGCTTAATGCTGGGTGACAGAAAGTACGACAATCGTTTAAATTCGAATCATTTGGAACCGAGAATTGTATTCAATATATTCGACCCTTCCTCGAACTTGTTCTAAGGAAACAAAAGGGCTATTAACTTAATTAACAACGTTTGAAGGTCTGCTCTATGACATTCCGCTTTCTACGAAACTTAAAAGAAAAAACGCCCTCTTAAAATAATTATCAGTTATCCCCTTTAAACTTGAGTGATTTCAAAACAGCATGCATCTATCTTTTGACATCACTATTTACCTGTCACAATTTCCATATGTTAATCACCATCATCGGATCCGCATGATCCACCCTCCTAGAAACCTAATTTGCTATACTACTTAGTTACGTTACTTTGCGAACTTACAGTTTCTCTGAGCTATGTTCCGGACGGGACATCCGGTTCCCCATGGAGAGCCAAAGTATGAGATCCATTGGCGTTTCTATCTTAGGGTATGGCTCCTCACCTGAAAACAACAACCAAGATAACAACTTATTTTGCTTAGGAAACAGCTATGAGAACACGATAAAAATTTGCTAATATTTGATACCCACCGTAAGTGGCAATTTCCCACAAGACAATACCATAGGACCATCTTTAAGGAAACGAAAGAAACAGAAAGATATACAAGTCAAATAAATCCATTCACATGCACGATCGAATATGACTAAACGGTATGTAAAAACATGAAGTCAAAAATCATTGCTTTAAGTATCGCAGCTGATCTTTGATAAAACCAGTTTGGAAACCTACACGTCACTTTTGGCAGTATATACTTGGGCCTTTAACGATTCTAAGGATAACCATCTCCAAGGTACTCTGCCCTACAGAAGAGAGAAAGATTCTCGCTTTAGAATTTGAATAGCCCGCGATCATGTCCTTTCGGCATCCCTATTACATACTAAAAAATCGCAAAGTAGAAGTTGAAGGGAATACCTTAAGAGCCCCCCCCCCTCCCTTGTTCGCTTTTAGCCCTGGCTAAATCTATTTAGTATATACTAAAACAGTGGATAGTGTTTTTCGCGCGCTCTGATTGGCTACTCAATCAGTGAATATCCTGCACTATTCACTGATTCACCTCCAGTTCCTCCGAGCGAGCGACGCCAAACTCACGTAGGTTGCGAGCAAAATGCCTTCCCGGCCTGCTGCCGTGATAAACTAAGAAATTTCACAACTAATCAAGCAAGCTATTTCCGAAATACATGAAGAAGGTGACGAAGTTCGGTTTGGAAGTTTTAACTGGTAAAGCTTTGTCTTTTTGACTTGAATTTATCGATAAAACCGGTGAAAAAGTTTTTTGTTTACAAATGCAAATTAAGCTTAGGTCTTGCGTTACTTTATTTACTTGACTTGTTCATAAATAAGCTTAAAACTGAATTTAATAATCTTTTTTACAGAATTATTTTAAATACAAAAATAATTCACAACCGCTTTTGAAAAAAATTCCCGGCAAGAGCGAAACAAACGCCTTCAAAAGTCTTATTTGTCGCTAAGAAAAAGCGCCGACCGCGACCGTTCGGTAATGGCGCGCCAAAATTGTGATCGTTGGCAACAGTAAATGAGTTAAAAATCATCATTTTTGTGCTCAATTATCTCACTGTTTTAGTATTTACTAAAACAATTATTCACCTCAGTGTCGGTGGCTAGTAGTAGTATTTACCTCGCCGCTTCGCGGCCTCGGTAAATATCCAATACTAGCCACTTCCACTTCGGTGAATAATTGTTATATATTAATTCCCTCCGGATGTAAACCCCTCTCTAATTTTTCCTGTTTTAGCAAGCACTTTTTAGGATTTCTGTAAGTTTTCAATGCTTTACAGTTTCCGTACAATACTGAGTTAACAGGCTTAACGAAAGGCTTTGTTTGTGTACAGTACGTATTTGCCACTTATGATGGAGTCTGAACTTCAGATTTGTTATGTTCCTGTTTTGTTCGTTCTGTGAGTTTTCTCTTCCAAATGCTTTGAAATGAATTCGATTTATTATAACACTTTAATTAAAAAAGACAGTAAATGATAAACGTATTTTTATCAGCACTGTTATTTAACAATTAGTTCATGCAACAGCGTGCATATATCGTGATATTGAGTACGCGGGAAGTCTAGAGAACACGAAAAAGGCGTAAGAGTTTAGAGTAACTCTAACCTCTCGAGTGCTCTCCAAACTTCCCAAGTGCTCAACACCTCGACATACGCACAGTTGAAGCATGAACTAATTTTCTTATAACATTATCAAAGCGATCGATATAGCAGTTCACTTAAAATTTTATTATTGTAGCGCGCGTCAGTGTCTACGTGACTATATATATATATATATTTACCTGACAGTTATGTTTTAAAGCTTATCTTGAAACTGAGAGAGATTTAACTCAACTCACTTAAGATAACATTACAAAAGATTGAAAAATCCACATTGGGGTACCGAAAAACTATTAATTCAAAGATAAATTCTTCTAGAGAGAAAGATTTTTGCAAAGAATGATTTGCACACGCCATAGCCCGCACAGCTCGCGCAGATGACAACAACAACAACAACACATACCTAATTTCCCTACTATTGATTAAGAAATTCAAAAGTTTTCTCTTAAACTTACGTTATGAAATACATGGTAAGCGCTTCATCGCGTATACACTTGCATTGGGAGACGTCTTGGGAGGATGGTCACAAAGACTTGAGGTATAGTTTATTGACGTCATCAGTGTGCTCAATGGGAATATGGAGCACGCTCGCGCCATTAAATTTGATTAGGCGAACATTCTAGTTATGTTATAAAGCTTGTTCTAGTCCGGTGATAAGCGCCCCTCGGTTATAAGCCCCCCTCGGATATAAACCCCTCAGTTTATAAGTCCTTCTAAAACCCTTTACGAAGATATATAAGCCCAGGGCTTATAAGCGGCAGTTCACGGTATATCATTCTTATGGTGTCTCGATTTACAGTTGAAAATTTCGGCTGTCCCAAAATTGTGCAGTTCAAAGCGGTTCCCGAACCCACATGTACTTACACAGGATATTTTGGTGTAAATACCATAGTCTGAGATATCACGTGCCAATCCAAAGTCGCCAACTTTGGCTACGAGGTTTTCTCCAATGAAGACATTTCTAGATGAAAGGTCGCGATGAACGCACTAAGAAGAAATAAAAAGATACAAAGATAAAAAATAATATACTGGTAAAAGCTCAAAACGTACAGAGATGCGGGGAGAGCCTCGAACTAATGAAACCTAACTGTGAAAAAAGTGATTGGTGCGAGGGCTATAATAAGCCCAATGGTAATGGAGAGAAATGGAAAATTCGGCGCTAAATCTTAGCGGTTTTTTTGTTGGTTTGCATGAGATTAGAATCTGACATCCACTTTCCTCTCAGTAAATTCTTAAAAACTTAAAAAAGCTTTGTAAAACGACAACAACAAACAAACAACTTGCATTGTTTAACACTACATCAAACTGAAATAAAGACTCATTTTAGGCAGTTTACGAAACATATCATGTCAAAATAATAATAAATCAAACGAGGAGAGGATAAAGGGGACAAAGAAGGCATCCCCCATACACACCCTATTCCATAGGTAATTCGTCTCGAGTTATTTTTAAGACCATAGATCCCAAGGGGGATTAGACAACAGCCAATCACATGGCGCGAATGTGTTCCACGTGGATCACCCACGCTCAGAGCCACGCGTCCTTCACGAATTGACGCAGAAAAAAATGGCGGAAGACGCAGAGAGCGATATTGCTATCTGTTTTGTCAGCGAAAACGACTAACGAGAGATTTCTGCTAAAGCTGTGTCAGCGAAACGGAAATTAAAAAAGAATCGCCCTCCCTGTCTTGTATAGAGTTAACAGTACAGCAGGGAAATCCTTAACTCACTGAATATTCTCTCAGGATCATTTATAATTTACAGTTTGAAGAGAGCAATTTCTGGTTTGATATTTATTCTTTTATTAGTCTTTTATTATTCAACAAAAATAAAACTTGGCGTCCTACTTGCTTTTTTATACAAACGACCGGTTTCAATAGACCGGCGAAGCACTGAGGTTACGACAACTTTGAGTTCAACTGATTTCACGGGTTGTCAAAGAGTGCAGCGATTCCCTTGTCCCAGATGAGCGCCGACTCATTTCGCTTCAATATTCAGAAATGCTCTCAATCTCTTCACGCTTTCATTGCCTTTCGCCCGACATGTTTTGCACGGCGTTGAGTCATGCGAAACCTCCGCGAAACATCCACGCAGCGCGCGAGGTAACTTTATCCCGATTCTAAAAATAACTCGAGACGAATTACCTATGGAATAGGGTGTGTATGGGGGATGCCTTCTCTGTCTCCTTTGTCCTCTCTTGATCAAACTAAATCATTATCCGACTGATAGAATAGCATCAGTGGGAGTAAAGAGTGTAATCTTCGTGGTGGCGCGTAAATTGTCGCAGGTCACAGGTGAATTGTCGCGGGTTCCGGGTGGATTTTCGCAGGTCGATCGTGGGTATATTTTCGCGGGTGGACAAGAATATCAAAAAACGAATTAAAAATAAACCGAATTTTGAGACTGTGGCGAGCATCAAATGCTGGGGTCAATAAGGCACATTCACCTTAGACTTTCTTTTGAGTGTTCCAGGAGTATTTTGTTACTTAATCTTAACGTTAAACTTTGATAGCGCTCTTCTATTCTATGCCTTTATATCCTTTAATTTAGCGAAAAACTTAAAATTTACGTATATAGTACGACACAGCTTTGCTTATTTAACGAGTGATTGAAAAGGTGAAAGAAAGCTGCATCCGGCATCCCAGTTTTCTCAATATTTTTCTTGGTATCACAACCTAGGAATCCCCATTGGACCAATTCAGGAGCTTAGTTTGCTGACGATTCAAACAATTAGTCATAATACCGCCGTCGATACCAAAACTCAAGGAAACGCGCAGCAGTAGCAAGAGAGTTGCGTAGATCCTATTTCATCATCGAAAGCCGACAAACAATGCAGTACATGTACACGACTTTCATAATGGCGGAACTACGTAGCTCGTTGCCTGGTTCTATTGCTATGAAGCGAGGTCAGGGAAGCCTCTTGCAGATTTTAAACTTACAGGTGGGTCGAGGAAATTAGTTACTTTAGCGAATTGAGATGGTTATTCAAACGCTGTAATTCTTCCGGCAATCGGAATTCCAGGTGCTGCCCCTCCCCTACTCCCCTCTCCTGATCAAGTGTAAACCTGAAGAGCTAAAGATATTAGAATTGAAGTTTTGATAGGGGGGTCTCGTAGCAAAACGGGCACAGGACCAAAAAAAAAAAAAAAAAAAAGAGCAGAGGTTAAGACAAGGAGCTTGTGCATTTAGATCCCGACAGAATTTAGAGCCGCAGAAAAGAAAAGCAGATCCGCCTTCAATACAGATTTCAAAATTAAGCCAGACAACACAGAAAGAATGAGAAGAAGAAGAAAAGAAAGAATAAAGGAGGATTAGAAGAAGAAGAAAAGAAAGAATAAAGGAGGATTAGAAGAAGAAGAAAAGAAAGAATAAAGGAGGGACCTGTATGACAGGATATTCGCGGCGGGTGAGCCTCCAGTTCCTAACCAAGCCCGACACTGTACTTGAGTAGCGCTACTCAAAAGCCGAGCCTCGCGAGGGTTAACAGGAGATAAGTATTTCAAGTAACCTTATCACGGGCGAAGCGCGTGGATCGCGCGTGGATTGCGCGTGGTCTTAGCGGTCTTCAAACTATCTTTTACCAGAAACTCATACGAGGTTGAAACGTGCCACTCTCATATGTTTGCTTTGTTCGATGCTCGTGATTATTCATTTTCGAAACTGACCAATCGTGACGTAATTTTACTTCACGTTCCTGCGCCCGCTTAAAAAAATGGCCGACTATAAACGGGGGAAAAACTCCCGAAAACCGAGAAAGCTTTCAAAGGTTGAAATCAGGAATCTTACCGAAATACTGAGCAAGATATTATTGCCTTTCCACCCGGGCGAAACGTAACATTGTGAAACCCACTGACGTCCTCGCAACTTCTTGAAATTGTCACTTCAAAAAACGAAGCCTCGTTGACCGTCTGAACAGTTAAACTAAAAACTGCAAATAGGCTTTTAAAATTCTTATATTAAGAGTCTAGAATAAACAGTTAAAAATATTTTCGAATAAAATTCATTACCTGCGTATCAGTGTCCAAAACCTGAACCTGACATCTGCGCAAAAAAGTGATGCGTTTACTGAATGTGAGAAGCATTTAAGCTTAAATTCAGCTTGGATGTTGTAGTCACGAACGTGTGTTGAGCTAATTTTATGAATGAACAAAGTCAACACAATAGACAGAGAAGCCGTTTCTTGAAAATTTTTATTCAGAATCCAAAAGGTTGATCCTTTAAAGCAATTCGGAAAACACTATCTGGATCGTGGATCCGTTCACGCAAGTGAAATCGGCTGAGCCCATGGCAAAATTCAACATAACCTGAGATCAGGCTCTATTTTCGTTTCGCTTTGAAAATTACATTCCGGCGGGCAAGGCGAAACGAAAAGAGAGGCCCAATTTCAGCGGTAGCCGTTAGAGAGAATGTATGAGAACCGCTCAAATTGGGCCTGATCTCAGATTAAATTCAACACAAAATCCATCTCAAGTCAGGGCACATTTTGTAATTTTTCTTTAGCGCCGAAGAGAAAAATTTATAAAACGTCTATGAAACATTTAAAAATACATAAATTCCCTTTCAAAAACGTAATTGTCTTGGCCATAGAGTGCAAAATGTACCTGAAAATTCAGTAAAAACTTCGCTTCCTTGGTTGCATTTAACAGACCATGTGCTCCGCAGTGAAGAAAACAAGGTTGAATTCCTCGAAGGACGATTTCTTGATGAAAAGCTTCCCTTCCTGCACAAAAAGAAAGCGGAGCATTCTTTTGAACTTTCTCTTTCCATTTTTTGTCTTTTACCGGTGTATTTTTAACCTTGAAATGCAGAACTCTTGTCTTAAAACATCTGCATGGTATACCGGCCAACTTTTTCTGAGATGTAGGCGTGAGATTTTTATCCTGGGAGTGCTGGGATTTTTGAAAACGACACGATCATTTCCGAAGATTCCCGAAGAAGTCCGAAGTCTTCCGAAGACGTCCGAAGTCTTCCGAAGACGTCCGAAGTCTGCCGAAGGCGAAGTTATTGAGAAAACGCTTATCCACAAAATCAGAGATCGCGAGGAAGGTATTGTCATTTATTCATTTTACACATGGTTTTCGTTCCTTACATGGGTCTGAGTTAACATATTTTTGGAAATTGTGTCAAGCAAGACGGCAACAACTCACATTTTTCAATCAGGCGTGAGAAATTGGTCCGCAGGCGTGAGCGGGCGTGAGATCGAAGTTTTCAACCCGCAGGCGTGAGAGTTGGCAGGTATAGCATGGTGATCACGCGGCAGCCATTTTGTTGAAAATGGATATCCGTCACTGAGGTTTCCAAAAATGGTAAAAGTGAATATTCACGAGCATTGAACGCGAGTTACACGTTTCAACGAGGCTCCCATTAATAAATTATTTATAATTTAAATTAAACAATAAACTTGTATTCGAATTCCACAATTCAGTTAATTTTAGAGCACATTTATGTGACTTTTGAGGGAAAGGCTACCTGATTTTAGAGAAAAATAAATTGCAAACAGCCCAAGAGTGAACCAAATCTTACATCGAGTTGATAGCCTCATATGTACACTTAAAAACTGGTAATCATCTTCGATCACATTTAAGAGCCATAATGGCTCTTGATCACCGTAGATTAATTAGTGGAAAAAAAAATCAGGCCAACTTTTTTGCGTTCGACAAGTTTACTTTGCAAAATCTTGTCAACAAATCTGGGTGCGTGTAAACCAACCTTTTATACCATTTATACATCACGTCTGAGGTGAAACAGCAGTATGAGGTACTGTTTTTATCATACCGGCAGACCTCGGACAGAAAGCAGTATTTCACAGTACAAAATGCACTCATTCAAAATTCATAAACTGTTAAAAAAATTTCCGAAATCACCCATACGGCCATCCGGTTCTCACTTTTGTAGTGCGAGCTGTGGCGAGTGTTTGAATGAACATTAACAGAGTTACGCGCGGCATTTTGAGTTGAATAACTCCTGCAAGCGATGTTCACTGAACGACTGAAAAGAATCGGCACAGCCATTAAAATTGTAAGAGAGACTACTAACAATCAATAAAAGAAATATAATTCGGTGAAACATATACAGAGACAACAATTTTCATTCAGGAAGACAAGTATTAAAGTGTCCCTAAAAATCCTGAGTCTTCAAGCTTCAAGCTTAAGTTTATGTTTTAAGCCGGCTTCCCGGTGTTTGCTTTTTTCAAAGACGAACTCGAGGCAAGAAAATCGCTCAAAGCTTTCTTTTCCGGCCAGAATTATAACTAAATATTCTTTGGAACGTTTTCTTTCTATTTGCGGTGAGAAACTGTCTAAAGGTTTTTTAAAGTTCTGTAAGCTTATATCAAACCTGATACTCGGTCAGATCATTGTCTCAAATCTTACAAACGTGCATAAACTACGCTCGACTTCATTAAATTAGATACAAAAAACAAACATCAAATACAGTAATTTCTCTAGCTTACCATTCGAGATGCAGCCCCTGAAAGGTATCGAGAAAAGCCAGTATCGCTTCAGACTTTGCAATCCTCTTGCGCATCAAGCAAGATTAAAACGAAAACGATGCTATCCGAAATCGGATTCCGACTTTGATAAGCGACGTATTCCTCAACCCAAAACCCAATAAACAAACTAGCCATGAATAACAGAAGACTCCTGATAGCAGCTGAATTTCATTTTGCACATCCAGTGGAAAAAGACAGTTAAAAACATCACAAGTTGACACAAAACTCTGTCAGCTTCAGCTGTCAAAGTAAACAAGATTCAAGATGCTGCATAAATTTTCCGCATGAACTCACCTGTCAAATTTTGACCAATCAGAGCATAAAAATTGGACGTGACCAACGCGTGACCATGGTGAGAAAAGTCAAAACCAACTGTCTTCCCTGCCTGTAACAGCTGGCTGAATTTTTGCGTCCGAGGTCAGTTTACAATCAAAATTTTAATTGTGTAGCACATAAACACAACATATTTCATATGAATTTAGAAAAAAATTGAAGTTGAGCCTGCGATCACTTTAAAACTAGTAACTTGTCAGCGGATAGCTTCAAAAAATACTTGACCTCGATGGGTCGACACCTGAGCCCGCGATACGGTCAAGTGATACTGGTCAGCGGGTACCCTGTTTTGACAGCTGTCAATTGATCAAAACATTGATGTCCAATATGTGTGCATTAACAGTTTAACTAGTATGAGATTGAACATTGTTCGCGACCTAGTAAAACAATTAACTGGTCAGCGGACAGCTTCCAAATAAATCACATCACCTCGATGAGTTGACACATGAACCCGAGATATGGTCATGGGATACTGGTCAGTGGCTATTCTGTTTTGACAGCTGTCAATTGACCATGTTGTGAATGTCCTATACTAAAATCCTATATTAAAGATGTGGACTTGCCAAGACACGCTTGAGACACCCGTCCCTTCCTTTTGATGGTCTCCCCTACCCCACCCATACAATCTGTAGACGCGTACGTACGTACGCTCGGTCAATCACGTGACAACCAAACGAAAAGAGGTTGACCATATTCCATGAGTATGGGGCTCTGTCCCACGCGCGCTTCGCGCGCGCGGGAGCCCCGCTAAAAACTTTCCAATTAAGGATTAATTTGGATAGTTTCAGAGAGGACTTTCGATAGTCGAGGGCTATGTGTATTTAGTATCACCTAACGAGTGGACTAATGCAAATCCTGCATTTTAATTGGCTACACTCAGGGGGCTATTAGTCCTTGAGTAGGGAAATTCGCCGATTTTTAAAATTGACCAAAACAATGGCGGCCACTTCGCGTTTTGTCTAGGTTTCAAATGAGTTTCTAGATAACTTGCTAGACATTTCCATTCTATAAAATACTAATAAAAGTATGGAGTGAAGATATTAAATGGTAAGTTAACTTTGTTTTTACTAGACGAAATTGCGAACATTTGACGTGGTTTCGTTTTAAGTTAAGAAAGAAGAGTTAAATGAATGTCTCACAATGTTTTACGCTGCTGTCAGGCGAGAGGACGGCACAGAGTTCAAAGTTTTGTCTCTTAAAGCGATCCGGGCAGCTGTCAACCGATACTTAAGACAACCTCCCAACAACAAGCCATGGTCGATAGTCGGCGACTCAGCCTTCAAAAAATCTAACAAAGTCCTTAACGCTATTTGCAAACAAATGATGTAGGAGGGGAAAGTTGGGCCGACCCTTCATAAAAATCCTATTACGAGCGAACAACTGCAACAGCTTTACGGAACAGGGCAATCCTCCGTACTGAATGGTTTTACATAACCTTTTATTTCGGTAAAAGGGAATGAAAATCACAGAAAGCTCACCTCAGATATGTTGGTTCTTCGGAGTACACCTCAAGGGCGAAAAAACTGTTCCTTTTGAGATTTTTTCGATAGCAACGCTACCATTTTTCATGAAGTGCCTGACGCTACTATGTGGCCCTGAATCAAGGCAATACTACATATAGACTGTTCACAACCTTTCTTGTAAGTAAATAAAGGATGACAAATTAAAAGTAATAATAATAATAATCTCGGGCAAATCTTGCTTTCCAAGCCAAACCCACGCGCTTTTCTTTAACGTTCGCGTCCAGGGCTAGTAGCCTGCGTTAGGGCTGGGAATCGTTTACTGAAACAGATGCATTGAAAAATGCGCGAGTTGTAAGTTCTCATTAAAACACAGGATAAAGTTATTTTCAAGCCAACCTTTGCCACACGCTTGGCAATCAGTAGAAAAAAAATGGCAGTCTCCCTAATAATGCTATTTTTCATTCACTCAGCTGGAATTGCGGCAAAATAATTTATTTTTATGTCCACGCTAATAAGGGTAAAAAAAATCTTTCAACGACAACTTGCTGTAAAATTTCTTGATTTTGACTCCTGTTTTGCAATTTTCGTTTATCCTGGACTCCGGTTGCGTAAATATTAAACAGTTCGTGCAATTTCTTTCATAAAGGTGTTCTTCCAGGAATATTAAAATATTGGTTGTCGTGATGTGAATTAAACTTTCTTTTATCTTATTCACCCAAATATCGAAAGAGTAATTCGTAAGGTGTTCGAAGATCTTTGGATCATCGACAAAAGTTTTCGGAAATATTTGGACTACTTCTTAGAAGATAAAAAAGTCGTATGAAACGGTAAGTTTCAATTCTTGACCACCGCCTCTCTCCATTTTCCCCTTTATAGTTGTTTAAGGTGGCTTACTACAGTTTTTTTCCAATAACAGCGAGCTTGACCCGCGCGCTAAGCAAGCCACGCAAGATCTCTTACGCATACAAAACTCGCGCGAGCGAGACAAGGAAAACCCCGAGATCAAACAATATGAAAAACTTCCGAAAAAAAATTCCTCTTTTATTCTGGGGTTTCTCAAGAGGTAATTCTGTGCCAAACCTTTTTAGATACATTTGAGTAAAACGTTTTTTTATTATGCAGGTTTTCGTCTCAAGAATATGACAAAGAGATATTAAACTTTCGCACTGACGTGTCAACATTGTTATTTTCGACAACTGAAAAACGTTTTGAACAAGTGGATAATAATCAATTTTGTACCTGCAGCATCTGTTCTAGTTTATGATTTGTAAAATACAACAGTCGCTTTTGCAACAGACGAGAAAAAAAAATGTACATAAAATGATTCGGCTTCGAGCGGAAGAAACAAAGGAACACAACGAGACTGCAATTTGTGACACTTAACTCTCTAATTCTTCTCTTCTTTTCTCCCAATGTTGTTAAGGAATAGTTTTTTGAGCTGAGTGGACCCATTTTCGCAGCCAACATTGAGGAAAAAGAAGAGACTGAAGAGCGTTGACAATAGTATATGGGCGTTCATGAGGTCCTTGACCCAGGTTGTAATGTCACACGTTGTAGAAAGGGTTCGGTTTTTCAAGCTGTTTTGCAAGTTATCATCAATAAATCCTAAATGTGTGAAATCTAAAAATTCTATGAATGTGAAAATAAAGGTTTCTCTAATGCCGTGGTTCTAATAAGAATAAAGCTAAGTCATATTTTGTTCAACATTGCCACTGACAGAGTACGTAATAAACAAGACGATTAATTTTGCCAGCAGTAGCAGACACGAAGGCAGAGTTACATCAGTACCGTTATAGCTCCCATGAGAGACTTCTGGCCGGTGAGAACGAGCAATGACTTTGTCGACAAAAAATTGTGGAGAAGTCTTTCTCTGAAGGCGGTTTGCCGCGATGCAGTTTGCACACGTTATTATACTCGGAGATGAACTATGTAGCCACTTTGTTAACATATAAATTTTCTTTCATGTTCCAAAGCAAATTCCCCCACCAGGGGAACAGGGGCGGGGAGAAGAGACAAGGTCTGGGACCGAGAAACGATGTTCTCACAACTGGTTGCAAAGCGGTCATCTTGCGCGGTGGTCAGCGGATAATAGCAATACAGTGAAACCTGTATTAAGCGGACACCGTATTAAGCAGACACCCTCTATTAAGCGGACAGTAGCTGAAGTCCCCAAATTTATTTCCCTTATTTACTTTAAATGAAACCTTTATTAAGGGGACACCTCTATTAAGCGGACGCGGACACCTAAAAAGTACCTGAAATGGCCATTTCTGTTGTTGCCAACCTGTATTAAACGGACACTTGTAATTGAATTCCACCACCCAACACGCCAGACACCGGAAATGCAAAAGATTGCGTCGAATTGCCACCCACAAATTTTTCGATTTTTACATTAAAAAACGTGACTTGGCGAACTTATTTCCTAGTTTCACAGTACAGGATTGTATTCTATTTCGTTTTGTTTGTGTAGAGCTTGTTTCACTCATCTGATTTCTTCAAATTTGAGTTGCAAACCATGTTTATGGTACTATGATCAATTGGCTCACTTTAATAAAGAAATTAATGCAAACGTCTACCGTCATAGTCTCTGGGAGTATTATAAACGCTTCCACTGTTCATTTGAATGGCATTTGACACCTCATATGACGTTATCTATCGAAACCTCTATTAGGCGGACACCCTGTATTAAGCGGACACTACAGCATTCCCCGAGGGTGTCCGCTTCATACAGGTCTCACTGTAACTGCAATATTTTTCCCAAAGCAAATATTTTAGAAGCGAGAGGCGAACCGGCAAAGGAAATAATTCAATATTTTTTAAAAAATACATCCTGCCTCTTTGTTTTTCTCGTATAACTTATTTGTCCTTTGGTACTGAAAGTGCGAGGGAAACCAAACGCAAACGACAGTCACTGCAACCGTGTAATTTCTTAACCGACAACAACGCGCGCTGGCCTATCGATCGAGTTTATAAAGGTTATATCGTTTTCGCCAGGCGAGGACATCAGAAGATTATAGAAGTTATGATGCTGAAAAAAATTACTTTTTTTACCCTTTTAGGGTGCTCGGTCACTATATTTCGCGTTAAACTACATAATAAAATGTTTTTTACAAGGTAAAGTGATAACTTACATCAATTGCAGTGAATAACAATTCAGTAGAAACCTTCAGTTGCTAAAAATGTTCCAGTTTTTTGAAAAAGTCGATAGTTTTCATCCGAAAACTGTAGTAAGTAGTATTAGTCGTGACTTAAGGACACTTAGTACTTCATGTAATAATCACGAAATGTCCTCTAGTACTTTCCTAAAGAAAAGAAAACCAAGAAACCAAAAAAGACCACCGGAATGGAAGTCGTTGAATCAGTTCAAGAAGCACCAGAACCCCAAGTGATTGTAAATGAGAATGCACAATGAGCATTCGAAAATGTTGCTCTTCCCACCTATGAAGAAATGATGTTTCAAGACTGGTTAGTATGTGGAAACGTAGAACGTAAACGTAAAATTATCTGCCATCCTGGACGGAGGAGACATTTACCATTGCCCAACCAATACCCCGAGATCCTCCAGTGTATCGCCTAAAGGAAGCAGACGGTGATTTCATTCAATCCACCTTTTATGAGCCAGAGCTACAGAAAGTACTAGGAAAGCCAGATCACTTGTTTCGCATTGAAAAAATTTTAAGGTATCGTGGAAAAGGTGCTTCCAAAGAAGCGTTGGTTCATTGGAAAGGCTGGCCCAAGAAATACGATAGTTGGATTCCTTATAAGCAGCTGGTGTCCTTACAGTACACATGAAACAGGTGGAGATTTTTACGTTATACTTCCCAGTAATGCCAATACGAACTTCTTTCCTACCAACTCAGCTTCGTATTACCGTGTTGCATTACCTCTTCAAATTCATTTACCAGACGAAGAAGATTGGGAAGTTGGACTTCATCATGTCATTTATCCATTCTCTTGGTTCGAAGTCCCTCACCAATGCAACCACCCCCATCTCATGTTGCGGCGATTCAGAAGTCAGCACATTGAAAAGTTCACCTTATCTGTCGGACGGTATCGAACAGCATTAGATGTGGTAGAATGCAATGCACGAACAAAGCCTCCACACCCTGGCACTTGAACATAGCTATTGATAATGAGTGGAACATAACAATCACATCTCAAGACGTGTGGATAATGGTGACAGCCCCTGTTGCCCAAGCACTTGGATGGATAAACAGTGAAAACAAACCTCGTCAAGTAGACACGATGGGTGTAAAAATGAATCCCTCATTGGTCAATGATTTTGGATATACGTGGTGTGTGCTGCCCATCCGTAACTCTATCACTTTTCGGGGTACCTATGAAATACCTCAGACAGTCTCTCTTTGTCGCTGTAAACACAGAGTAGTCCAAGTACACACGAATCTGATCGAGCCTTGGCAGATCGGTGACACACGACTGTCTTTGTTACACGAAATAGTACCACACAGTTCATTCCAACAGACGGTTATGGAGCAGCCTGAACACATAATCTATCTACCCTTGAGAACCAAGACATCTATTTAACAAGTGGATGTGGTCAGCCTATATCATTTCAAGGTGGAACAGTGAACGTTGTACTACATTTTCGGAGAAGAACAAGATGAGTAGTAGCTTTTACGTCGTGGTAGCCAGTGATGCAAGCATTAATCAGTATCCTTAGAACACACCTTCCAGTTTCAAAATGCAACTCCCAAGTCAACTGCATTTGAGTGGGGATTGGGAAGTGGCCATGATGCATATTATTTACCCACATACTTGGGAAAATATACACAGCAATCAGGTGTCCTATCTTTTACGTTACAATGGTGAAAAGGAATGGACCTTACCAACATATTTACCCCGAGACACATACAGAACAGTCGAGGATTTGATCAGTGGTATGGTGACAGGATTAGAAAGTGCCTTTCCAGACATTTACATCAAGAGTGGAAAGAAGATCAAATGTCTTGGAGGCAAAGAATGTTTCTACATTCACGAAAAAGTCAAATATTACTTTGAATTGTACTTACCCACAGGATTTCAAGCGATGTTACCCAAGAACCTGGCTCGAGCTTTAGGGTATTTGAACCATCGAGATCTCGTACCAGCCCTTTATCGCACCAGTAGTCCTACATCTGTTCAACTAAATAAGAACCAGAGTGTGACCCTTACAGCTACCACCACCACGATACGACGAAACGACGAATTGGTATGGGGAATGTTAAGCAAGCATTCGTTTCAAACCATGTACGTCTACTCTGACCTAATAGAGTCCTTAGTGGTAGGCGATGTACAAGCCAATCTGCTGCGTATGATATTACCTCGCGGTCAGTCGGGTGAAATAGTAGCAGACGAAATCAAACGCCCTACCTATCATCGATTGCGAACATCTATTTTCTCCTCGGTGGAAATGAATATAAGAAGCGACACGGGTCAACTGATATCACTTGCGTCTGGTGCTGTCAGAATAACATTACACTTTCGACGAAGGACAATTCTGTAAGATGCTTCTACCAATGAACCACCAATTTTATCCTTATCAGCGCTATGTGATTCCTTTTGCGCAACGAGGTAAAGGAGATATTAGTATCTATGGAGGAACACACCCGTGTGGTCAAGGTGGAAATGGATTGGGAGGAATGTTTCGTTCTCTCTTTCGAACAGCAACACCTCTTCTCAAGACCGCTGCAAAGAAAGTGGGAAAACGATTACTGTCCACTGGATTAGACACAGGAGTACAAATTGCTCAAGATGTTATGAATGGGCAATCACTGAAGAAAGCAGCGAAAACGAGAGCAAAAGCTGCCGGAAAACAATTTTTCACTGAGGCCTTTCGGGACATGACGCAACAACAAGGGCGTGGAAAAGTATATAAACGCAACCAAAAAGCTAATTCTGTCAGTAAAAGACAAGTCAAGAAAGCGAGAACATCGTCAGCAACGTTCAAGACTATTTTTGACCGAGTATGGTTTCAGCACATCCCTTATCTGCTCCAGGAGTTAACTCCAGTTTGCGGTTATTCGAAGTGCTGGTCACCGATGTTTCTATTGTCAAAAGTAAATGTGTGGACTATGAACCAATTCAGAGTGGCACTAATCCCATAGAATTTGTGATCAAACCTCTGTCCGATTACATCGACATTAACAAGACTGAACTTCGTCTGGTGGTAAAAATTACAAAACGAAACGGAGGAGGGACAGGAGCTGGGAAGAAATATACGTTGATCAACAACGCTCTTCATTCTATCATCAAACAGTTCACTATCAAGATCAATGAAACCCTTGTCACAGAACAATCAGACACACAAGCCTACAATGCTTATATCAAGACCTTGCTTAACTTTACTGATCAGGCCAAGAAATCTTACCTGACAAAAGCGTTGTACTACAAAGACACTGCTGGACATATGGATGAGGTGAATAATACAACAGATCGAAATTTGGGTCTAAAAAAGAGAGGTTCTTTTACCACTGGAGATGCTGAAGTTGGAATGGTTGGTGTACCCCTGTGTGATGTATTCAACCTTGACAAGTTACTGTTGGATGGATTGGAAATCAAAATCAAGATAGATCTTAACAGCACTGAATTTAGTCTGATGGGTGGTGAAGATGCCAACGACTGCAAGTTACAAATAGTGTCAAGCACGCTCCGTGTACGTACTGTTCATGTGGCAGACAGCACTAAATTGGATCACGTAAACACCATGACGGGTCAGAGGGCACTTCCTGCAATCTACACACTAACAAGAACCCCTACGCATGCTAGGATCATTACCAGAGGAGTATTAAATCACACAGAGACCGATCTATTCAAAGGTCTCATCCCCCAATGCATCATATTTGGAATGATGCGAAACGATGCTTACAATGGAAACTTGGGGAGGAACCCATTCAACTTCCAACTGTTTGATCTGAATGCTGTTCGTCTAACAGTCAATGGAGAAGAAATGCCTTACTCAGGCATCGACTTGATAGGTGGCAAGAAAATCGATGGCTACAATACACTTTTCTCAGGCAGTGGTGATATGAACTGTGGTCATGGTATAGACATTGACAGAGAAGAATGGGAGCAGGGTTATAGTTTATTTCGCTTGGACACAACACCAGCAGGAAGTGGCCATCCGGATCATCTGATTCCTAATCGCAGCGGAAATGTCAACTTGTATTTAAAATTTGGCACTGACACCCATGCAGTTCTCAATTTAATTGTGTACGCAGAATTCCAGAATCAGTTGGAAATTGATCGTAACAGACGTGTGGTGTACGACCTGTCACAGGGTGCTTAAAGACAAAACGATGCATACCACCTTTGAGCTATGGCAAGCGGCACTACAAGATCCCATTTTAGCTCCCGTTATGCAAGGTGTCTTCCCAAGAGACAAGTTACCTATCGTTAACAAGTATCCTTCGGGACTGATCGCAAATACGGACCCTCATGATCAGCCCGGGACACATTGGGTGGCCATGTACTTTATTTCTCCGTGGGAAAATGAATTCTTTGACAGTTCCGGGTTTCCTCCCGCTACCTATGGCATGGATGGATACAAAGAGCGAGATGTTACGCGTTACAACAACAAACCGTTCCAGGGACTTACTTCAGACACTTGTGGAGACTACTGTTTATTTTATTTATTTCATCGAGCACATAATGTTGATATGGACGCTCTTCAAGCTAAATTTAGGTCGCATGATACACAGTGGAATGATGCACAAGTAGCCACATTTGTTCACAGCTATGTAAAATCGTTGACAAGTGTTAGGCAGAGGTCACCATTCTTTCAGAGTGAACAAACTTGTAAGTCATTCAAATGTTGGCGTAAGGAATCAATAAAGTGTTGTTTAAAATGAACATGATGTGTTTATTTTGTGTTTTGGACTTGAGATACACCCCTATAAAGAGAAAGGCACCAGTAACTTTGACATCAGTTGGCTTTTCGTTCTGTGTGGGCAGCATGGCTCAGTTCAAATGCCCGCGCAGTGTAATGATCGCAGGGCCGAGTCAATGTGGAAAGACGACGTTCAAAAAACTATTACTTCAGTATGCAGACGTTTTGTTTGAAAGACCTATTCGTAAAATTGTGTTCTGTTATGGGCAGTGACAAGAATGCTTTCAGGACATGGAGTCACAGATTACGTTTGTAGAGGGTATTCCTGAAGATATTCCGGCTTTATTTCCAATGGGTTGTCGTCCAGGTATACTCGTGTTGGATGATTTAATGAGGAATTGTAGCGAGGACGAACGTATTCTGGACCTGTTCACAAAAGTGTCTCATCATTGTGATGTCACCTGCATCTACTTGACACAAAACCTTTTCCCACCGAGAAAATTTTCAAGAAGTATTTCTCTCAATGCTCAATACATCATTGCCTTTAATAATCCTCGTGATACATTGGGTTTCCGAGCATTGGCTCAACAAGCTTTTGCACGGCACGTTCCTTACGTATTGGAAAGTTTTCAAGATGCCACCTCGTAGCCGTATGGTTATCTCATGTTGTATTTACATCCGCGAACACCGGCTATCCTACGATTACGTAGCAACATACTGCCTGTCTCACAATCTTTGCCTGTGGTCTACGTCAACAAGAAATCCCATAAAACAGACGGACCTCTAACTGTCGACGTCAGTTAGCACCATGCCTTCGTGTAAGGCAAGTGGCACAGTGAAGTCAAGAGTTGTTCATCAACGCGGCGGCAATATGGTCTTACGTTCTGGCACTACGACTCAGACCAGAGGGACAAAACGAAAGCGGTCAAGTATTGCCAAACAATCCAAATTCCAACAACACCTACCCTTTCTTTGTGCGTGTTTTAAAAGCAATGGAAAGCAATGGAAAGCAACGAAAAGATATGATAGCCCATGCTAATAGAGGACAGATGGAAGCTATTGGGGAAGTGACCCTGAATCTTCTTAAAGGCAACATCATAGTCCCGAGTTCGTCATTTAAACTATTGAAACCGCACAAGTCAAAGCTCCTCTATTTGACCCGCAAGAAACCAAGCCTTAAACAGAAGAAGGAAGTGATCAATCAAAAAGGAGGATTTTTATCAGCCCTTGCTGCTCTGGCTGCACCCCTTGCTGTTGATTTACTGGGTAAAGTGTTCAAATGAAGCACGCTCAAAAGATGGTGATTATACCGGAACATTTATTACAGAGCATGGAGACAGAAGGGCGTTTAACTGCTCCTGTTCAACTTGCAACGTTGACGAGATTAGATCAAGACATGAAGCAAATCATAGAGTCTCCTTTACAAGAAGACCAAAAAGTCCTCTTGTTGGATCAACTTCTACAGCGGTATCAAGGACTGACAAAACAAATGAAAACGGAGTCGGCGATAAAACCGACTGTGGTCCTTCCCAAACCAGATCCTTTGCCTGCTACAGAGACATCCGGCAAAACAGATGAAGGTACACCTGCAGAGGCGTCCAGGAAAAGAGACCTCAATACATCTCAATCAAAGTCTACAAAAATGCCAAGAAAACTACCCGCGACACCTGTGACTACAGTGGAATCGAAAATTCCTCGCCGAATAGAAACGATGCCTTTTATTTCACCTGAGGAAATGGCCCTCCCTTTGTTGTTGGATATCCCGCCTGATTCAACACGCAAATCATCTAATAAACGGAAGGCGAGAACATCCATGGTGGCCAGGTTGCGGAACAGGAAACGATGGGAACATTATTAAACTAAACGTTATTTATGTAATAGGTTGATAAACTACAAGTATCATTTTGTTACAGCTCCTGTGAATTCAATAAAACACTTGTTAGTGTATGAAAAATGGCATTTGTGTGAAGCAACAAGCCTTCATTCCCGATGGACCATAGTAATAATGAGATGGACCAACTACTACTACAAGCGATAGACACTTCCAAGGTTCCAGGGTATCAAGAGTTTATGCATGACCTCATTGTAGAAGACATCTCCAATCTCGATTCTAAACTTTGAAACGTTAAACTCGTTCTTGTTTGAATGGAACAAACAAGTATATGACGCTGTTTGTGAAAAAGCTATTTCTTACTATGACACGTATGCGACAGAAAAGATAAAGTCCTTAGGGAATTGAACATGTCTAGGCAATGATGCGAACTCTTTTACAGATTAGAGAGAAAAAGATTGAAGACCTGAAACAACGTATTCGAACCAAGAAGAGAGAAACAGAGAAGACAATCATTTACAATAATACCATTGGAGACTTTGATTTGTTGTGTGTCCATTGCCAAAGATATCTTAAAACTCTGTAAACCTTGAATCTAAACTTGTGATTTGCAATGTAATAAAATGATGTGACTGTTTTACTCTAACATGAGATCCTTAAAGTATCGGGTTAATGTGGGGTTGATGTCAGGTTGATGGTAGGCTGATGGTAGGTTGATGGTAGGTTGATGGTGCGTTGATGGTGGGTTGATGGTGGGTTGATGGTGGGATGATGATAGGTTGTTGGACAGTCCTCGTCTTCTAACATGAGATCCGTCATCAAACAAACGTTTTCAAACGTTTTCTCTTAATGCGCATGCGTAGTACGCTGCTAATGCCCAGTGCGAAGGGGACAAAAATTCTCTCCCACAAGTGTGAGCTCACAACTTCGTACACCAATATAAGGTCCGCTCACCATAATTTACATAACGAAACTGAACGTTTTAAAATTAATAGGCTTTTTTACCAGCTGAAAATGTAAATCAGCAGGCGTTCATGGAAAACAAGAGACTATGAGGGCTTACCACTTCTATCATAGTCTCCTACAATCTTCTTTAAAGAGTTGCTTGAAAGTATGGGCGAAATTTATTGCTAAGGCAAACGCACAGCTAAAACAGAGGCTGCATGCTTAGAGCTAAGTCCCCTTAGTTCCATTCGAGAGTTTCCCCTCCCCACCCAGTCCCCTGTCAGGCGTACTTGACATTAGTTTCCACCAAATTGCTCACTTTTTCTGGCTTGGCATGTGCCATAAGCCTACATTTTGCCCAAACGTTACCCAGAAATGCAAAACTTGCTCGAGATTGCCAAAACTGGGGGGTGGGGCGAAAAGACGAATGTCAGTTCAAACTACGACCTACCACTTTTCTCCCCTCAATTTCATTTTTCTAAGAATACAAGTAAGGAAATCATAATCGTATTTCAAAACGAAACTGTTGTAAAAGAGGCTTTTTTAACAGCTTGAAAGTCTAAGCAGGCGTTTATGAAAAACAAGAGACTGTAAGGGCTTACCTGCACTTCATAGTCTCTTGCGGAAAATATTTTGTTACGTTTTCAGGGTCGCTCTAACGGATAATTCAATGAAACTAAGGATTTTGAAGATCTGCATGCTTCGCTTTTATAGTTACGGAAGGTGCCGCGTTACGTTCTTTTTCAGAATGGTATCTGTCTTCACGGAAAAACCTGCGTCTCAAAGATCTTTATCACTCAATCTCGTTTCGCTAAAGGCTTCGGGTCTGTTGTCAATAAACGTGAGGTAGGTCAAAGTTTTTTCCTTTTTTATAGCTATAACGATTTGTCTCACGAGAAATGAGGGCATTTTAAAGAATAGTTAACGACACTAAAGTCGTTTAGTTTGTAAATAAATGATAACTGTTACAAATGCCGTAAAAGTAAACAAATACGCACGTAACGGAAGTGTTCATAGCCCACTTTCGCACACTAAAATTACTTCTCCTTTTGAAAAACTGATTGCTATTGTGAAGTCTAGAACAATTTTTTGTATTCACCAATAAAACTACAAATTCAAAGGTTGTAGATCACGCGAGAAGCGTAAATGTTTTCAGTTGTCACTCACTCGCAGTTTCAATTGCCCCAAATTTTTATTTCACAGATTGATAGGAGAAGCATTGCTCTTTCTCTGAGATGGGTGTCAGTAAAACGCAGGGTCGGGATCGGGGTCAGTGCCGGGGTCGGGTTCTATTTGTTTTTTTTTTTTTTTAAGAATGCTGTTTTAGGGTTAGGGTTACGGTTAGTGTCGACCCCGCGTTTTATTGATGGTCGCGATAATATTGATTTAGAGGGTAATTTTGAAAAAAAAATTAAAAAATCCGATTGAAATCTTTTGAAACTGTAACAACGTTTAGATACAAAAGAAGGATCATAAAGTTGTTTTATATTAAAAAACTCACGGTATTAGTTTCCGTTTCCATTCAAGAAGGGACGAGGATGCCAAGCACGTATTTCGGTGGTTTAAAGGCCTCTCGAAGGTGAACATTGAAAAGTTGTTTATTTTTGAAAACATAAAGTCAAACGAACTGATTCTTGTATTTTCTAAAATAGTTTTCAAACAGCGTTGTTGTGACAAAGTTTGGGGGATTTCGATTTTTCCCTCTTGCTCGCCTATCCGTGGTATTTACAGAAAGTCGCTCGTAATAATATAGACAGAGCAAAGACAGACGGCTCCAGAGGAAGAATATAGAAAAATACCACTCCACGGATGACAACTTGTATATGAAGAATATCTGCTAGAATAACCATCCCTTCATATGCTGAAAGTGCTAAGGTACAGGAAAATGTATTAAAAGATATATTACAAAGAGGTAAGCACGTTTTGAGAATGGAAAGAAGGTATTATATTTGCACGCAAAAAGGTATTACACGTATATTCCCTTACCTTTTTCTTTTCTAAGAATTTCATCCCCAAAGCGATTTGAAACGCGATTTTAAGTAACGTCCGGTCGTTTAAGCCAAAACGTACATTTACATAACGACTCTCCTCACCAGAAACGCATGCTATTCGTTTTGATATTAGGAAGTTCTTTAAACTACCATACGGAACCAGTTCAGTCAAAACAAGAATCTTCTCTGAAATAATAATAACAAATAAAAAAGAAACAGATTAAAGAAGAAGGAGCCGAGTATTCATTGCAACAAATACAGATTAGGAAAAAACATACCCTCTCGAGTACAAACGCCAACTAAGCTGACGATGTTTGGATGCCGTCCAGCTTTTTTTAACACCTTTACTTCACTTAATAAATCGTTTTTGTCTGCCATGCTTGTACCATCTGGAGAGAGGAGAGGACATTTGAAAAGAATAAGAAGGCGTGACACAAAGAAGTAAATGCAAGAAAAATATATTGATGTACATTGTGTACATTTCTTCTGCAACACAGGTTTCGTTGCGGCAGGTCTACTCATTCCTTTAAAAGTAGGGCTGATAAATGAAGAAAAAAAAAACATATCAACCAAATTAGGTGCCTTTCATTCATTTATAATAGTACCTTTCAGCTGCTTTACTGCGACATCATAGATCCTTCCATCTTGTCCCCGGTAGCTACCTTTATTAACAATTCCAAACTCTCCCTCTCCAAGTACTACGTCAGACACCATTAATCTATCCAAGTCAATCTCCCAGCTTTCTTCCTTCTGCTTTAATAAGATACTATAAATATTTTTCTATTATCAGAAAAATTATTAAGGTATAATAAAAATATAGGTATAATAAAACTAATGCTCTCGCTGTCTGACCCCATACTTATTCCAGTATGTAATCCGAAACTATTAATAGGCTGTCCGAGTAAGAATCGACCACTTGATCATGATCAAAATTGCGATTCTGTTCAAAATTTGTCACGGCCATAAAACAAGGTTCACATAAGATGAAAGAGAAAAAGTTCCTTTGGTTCTAAATCTTTATAATACCTTAAATATTGAGGCAAAATGTCACCGATACCCGGAAACCTCAAAACAGGTATTTCGCGAAGCCAAAATTTGCCCGATTTCGGTTGCTTGCTTCTCGACGGGTATTTATTAGAATAACTCCAGATTCACATACTGCGCATAATATATACACACACCGAAATGCTTTAACTCAGTGGTAATGTATCGGTCAAATCGAAGCTTCAACATGCCCCCCCCCCCGGGCATACCCCGGGGATTTGACACCTTTGACGTCCCGGGGAGGAGGAAATTTGATTATCAGAGTCTTCCAGGGGGTGGGGAATTTGATCCCCATGCTTTAGGGGTGAGGGAATTTGAACTGAACCCTCAATTTCATGTAAAATCTTTGGCATGGCGAGCTATCATGGGGGACGCGGTGTTAGAGGATTTTCGTGGAAAAGATCGTGCCTTTGAGGCCAATTGGTTTCGAGGGAAGGGCTTAAACAAGCTTTGTGCTGTATTTGAAGTATTTATATTTTAAAAATTTTAATACTGGATTCAGGCTTTGAATGTATGAATGTATTTTATTGTCGTGTTTTATACAATGAAATACAATACCTATACCGGCGATTCAATACAACAACATAAAATAAAATAAAATAAAAAGCTCAGGTCAACTACTTTAACCTACTGCAAGTATGTTAGTTAATAAGGTGATCGATGATGCATATCAGTGAAATGGTCATGATGTAGTAATCTCAATAGATGGGGTCTTTTTTTATAGAACGTTTTGAGCATTCAGTGACCTTGTAGCAGCGATTTCCGCCGCTTTGCACGCGACTTTTGTTCTTAGTCAATACGCTAACAGTGTTTCTCAGTTTTGTTATATCTATAAAGATTTTTCTCGACAACTGAAGGCGTTTCCGCCGTCTCTCTGTCAGTTTTGTGCCTGTGAAACGTCCCCGGGGTGGGGGCATTTGATCACCTGAATGGACCATAGTGTGGGGCATTTGAACGGCATTTTGGCCCGGGTAGGGGGGAATTTGAACAATAATTGTCAAAAAAGTCAAATGCCCGGGGGGTTGCCTGGGCGGGGGGGCATGTTGAAGCTTCGATTTGACCGATACATAAAACCTGATCAAAGTAACATCTATTGTCTAATGACCAACCAAACGCTTGCGTTGATGGTACAACACACTCCCTGAACGCGAGCTGCAGTGATGTTAGGACAGTTCCTCCATTTTTCTCGCTTCCTCCCAAACTAATCCCCGCTCCCTAAGTGGTTTTGACACTCATCCAAGATGGACGCCAGTAACGCAAAGCGTTTGATCTCCACGATCTTACAGAAAAAAAGGCACTGTGAACAGACTTTTCTCTGGGTGGAATTTCTCTTTGTCAGTGGACCCTTATATTTAATGCTCCAACGCCCACACCCTTCAAACCTTGCCTAGTTCTGAACTCGGCTGCAAAACCAGGTTTATTTCATAGGTACTGAGATTAATCCACGAAAATCATAGTGAATAAAATTCGTACTGATTCTGCTCGTAGCCAATCAGGAGCACGAACGACAAAATTTCACTGTAAAAAACTATCATTCGTCCAATCAGCAAAGCGAACGATGAAATTTCACTGATGATGAATGAACGTACTAAAGAGAACGGCACCCGTAAGGCGTTGCACAAAAGGCTGCGCGCTTTGAAAAAATGGCCGAGGGAAGGTTTACTTCTGTTTGCTCGCTTGAAAAATTTATGTTGGAACACGAAAACAAAAATACCGCTCAAAAACTGAACGAGACGTAAGATTGCTTGAAAGATCTTTGAAAATGAAAGACGAACACAGGAAAATTGAAGATATTCCAGCGGCTGAGCTGAATGGACACATTAGCGAATTTATCATCTTTGTCCGCACTAAAGATGGCAACGAGTACAAGCCGACTTCGCTTCGAAGTTTAATGGCCAGTTTCGAACGACAGTTGAAGAAAAAGGGCTATTCTGCCGGCATAATCAACAAAGCTCTTCAATCCAAGCAAAAACGGCTGAAGAAGCAAGGAAAAGGGAATAAACCCAAAGCATCGGCAGCTTTGACTTCAAAGAGTTAAAAATACTGTACGAGAAGGGTTTGCTCGGCATGTGTAGTCCTGAGGCACTGTTTTAAAAACACGCTCTGGCTGGACAGCACAGTAAGTGTTCTAAATTTTATAGGCTTTCAATAACTTAGTTGTTGTTGAGCGATTTTAAATTGAGTACTTGATACACTTTTGATCGCCCCAATTGTGCAATTTGTCTACTAAATTACATGAACAAATCTCAGTACCTATGAAATAAACACAGTTAATACGTATCAGAAAGCTCACTCGTTATTTTTCTGATACTACTCAAATCTTAAATAAAAATCTTACGCGCGCATTTCCCATGAAGTAATCTGGGGCTGGTCCCTTAGCTAGGTCCAGTTTCGTTAAGGGAAATAATGTCTAGCTGCGGATAACTGTTGATAGTCATGCAGTAAGAACTCCTTAAACTCCTTAAACGTTGATGTCGTCGCTCGTGTGTTCAGGTGTATGATGGTAAGGTCCAAGAATTGTTTTTAAATGGCTTCATGTCAACAGTCTGATAAGTCTTCCTAGATCATAATCGTTCTAAATGGTAGCTTAAATGATACTTTTTCAACTTGAATCTTATTTGTTAAATGTATTTGCCTTCATGATTGTACATATTTTGTCTAAAATAATTGCATTTATTTGCATTTAACTCCAGTGGAAGGGAGGGAGGATTGGCACTAGTTCCTTTCTCGGTCGTGCGTTCTACGCAGCTTTTTGCCATGTGCTTGTACATATCGTAGCTTCGCTGAACACACGTTTATTCCCCAGAATAGTTTCTTATGGTGTGTTGTTGTCGTTGTTTACACTATGGCGACTAGAGAGAGCAGCAGGAGAACGAAACATCCGATAAAACTAAAAGATTTCGTCGCGGATCATTTTGTAGCAGAATCCACAACACCTCAACAGATGAGCGTAGCAGTCAAACGCCGGCGAGCTGAGTCAGGTTGAGTCTTTGATAAAAGACCTTGCTACAACTAGTTTTAAGGCAGAACAACCCACTGTAAACGACAGTGCGACCAAAGATCTTCGAAACCGCGATTTACGTCCCGAACTGGACCTTACTAGCACCAAACTCGAGCTGTTAGTCTGGGAGCATCTGTAATGCCGTGGGAATTTCGTGAAAAAAGCAAGCCACCTATCCAGATGTATTAAGCGAACTCTAGGGAACATAAAAAATTAATGTTGTCGGCAATTTTGTAACTCGTACCGTTGGCCACAAGGGTGGATTTAAAATGTGACGTTTGAATTCTAGCATGGAAACGAGGCTGGACCTTAAGGTACCTGTAAACTATCTTTAATAACAAGAGATTGTTATCAGAATTACTCCAATAACACATAATAGTGTATCTGACTTAAAAACATATCTGTTAAGCAATTAATCTGGTCACGTGACCACAATAGCATGGAAACGAGGCTTCACCTTAAAGTACTTGAAAACCATCTTCAATCGACAATGACAACAGATTGCCATCAGAATTACTCCTATAACACATAATGGTGTATCTAACTTGAAAACGTATCTGCTTAAGTATATGCTGGTCACGTGACTACAATAGCATGGAAGCAAGGCTTCGCCTTCAAGGACCAGCAAACCATCTTTAATGACAACAGATTGCTACGGCTTAACTAGTGGGGATCTACCTCTGCTGCCGGTTGTAGTCATGTCATTACTGGAACCCATTCACCTTGAAAGAAACCCAGTTTCTACCTTGCTTCATTGTCACAAAGTCTTAAATACGTTAGTTTAATATCCAAGTACTTTTGTCAATTTTCCTTCCGAAGGAGACATCACTGTTTACAAACATTATTCAGAATTTGTTCTGAATGAGGGAAACAAAAGAATCTTTGGTTGCAAGAACCAATGCCCTTCTGGTTGGCGTATTAATATCAACAGGTGACTTCAGCGTGATTATCACTATGGGTTCGGGTGACCGCAGCTCCGGGTTTTGTACCTTGTAATTGGGTCATATCATCATCAGGTAATGTGCTCGTAATTTGCCCTCGTTCTTTCAGATTGGGCTCCCTCTTTCGGATAGATGAGCAATCACCTCAGCAGTTCTTTCACACTAGAAATGCAAGTCTTTGGCTGATACAGCTGGCAGACAAAATTGTCAATTACAGCAACGGTGTTGAGGCCTCAAATGTAATAAATGACCCTAAATGTAATAAAGGTCCTAAGTGTAATAACTTTTGGCCCTAAATGTAATAAAGGGTCTAATAATATTATATGTGTAATAGGTTTTAGCCCTAAATGTGATGGAAGTCTTAACAGTATACTGCAGGTATGTAGTATAACAACCCCAAACTTGATAAAGTCCCTGACTGAAACATTCGACGGTCTGATGCGATATTAATTTCATAGCCAGCTGGCGACTCACTTTCTTCGCCCTATTGTAGTCTTCATAGATATTCATAAACTTAGAAAGCGGGTAGAGCGCTCAAGAAGTAGGAGAAACACTTATAAATTAACTACGACTCGATCGTGTTTCCTACTACATCCCTACATCGTAAAACGCGAGTTATAAACAAATGGGATCTACACAAAAGTTTTCAAAATACAGTAGTAATTTAGTAATTGAAGGAAGTATTAATGTTCATTAGAAACAATCGTAGTAAATTAACTTCTTTTGCCTATGGGGTTTTTTAATGTTCCGCCCAAAAAAGAAATGGTTTATTTTTATTTTTTTTTTTTATCATTTTCCAAAAGAGTATGTCGGTCGGTCCATACAGAATGCTGCGAACACGAAGTTATATATAAACAGCAAGATATTAAGGGTAGTATATCTTGATAGTTTTTGTGACTTCCTGACTTTGATTTTAATTTCTACAAGGAGTACTTCTTGAAGTGAATTTTTATGCTAACTTTTTTCCAGGATTTCACCACATGAATAATAATAAGTTGTTACTCAAATGGCTATATAGGGATCTGCCTGGGGTATTTACTGTTTGATATTCCCTAGACACATTCTGGCGCTCAGTTAACCTGTAATAAGGCTGAAAGCAAACACTATGAAATCTTCTTATGACCCTAAGCATAATAACAGCTGAAAGAATTACACTTAGGACCTTTATTACATTTAGGACCAAAAGTTATTACATTTAGAACCTTTATTACATTTAGGGTCATTTATTACATTTGAGGCCTCAACAACGGCTCTTGATGTAGGCTGTGCAGTTTTCCCCAGATCCGCAAGTGCAATAGACGGCATCTTCTTAATCTTCAAGAAATGCTCCAGATCAGGCCAGCTTTCCTCTACCAGGGAAGCTTCCCCGTAATATCGGTTCCACTGCCCCACTGTCATTATCTTTATGAAGAATGCCGCATTCCGCCTAAAGATAAAACTATTATTGTCACTTTTACTGCTGCATGACGGTGATTAAACGGAGTTTATTAGTCGAGCTTGCTTGAGCAGAGCGAGACTCTTAAGATGCAGTCGTTTTTTTCCGCCGGTGGGACCTAGTTTGTAGGCCCCGCGTTCCTAGCGAAGACCGTGGAAACTGGGGATAAGAATCGTGACGACTTTCATTGTATGGAAATGAGTCTCGCGATGAGAATGCAGTTTATTTCCGGCGATGACTGAAATGACGCATGTAAGTTTGGCAATTGACGTAATTTTCCTCGAATGGAGGCCCTTGATTCTCGTGTTATTATGCACGACATGCAGGCACTTTAAAAAGGAAATATCCCCAAGCAGGATGAGAAATATTATAGCGGGGAAATCCTCATGATTTTGTGGCTTTTTAAGGCGTTACGTTTCTCAGAATATTGTCGCAATTACAGGAAATGTACGGTTAAATAGATTCACTTTGTTTTATATATTTAATTGATAGATTTTCGCAGTTGTTACGATGTGAAGTCGTGTTGCACTTCATAAATATTTGAGATAAGAAGTATCCAATGTCACGTAATTTTTACGTGCGCACGTGCGTAAAATTTGCGTTCGCAAATAAAATAAAGGCAATGTATGAAAGGCCGGCCGCACGTACAATTTTGTAAGCGTAAAAGTAGAAACTCTCTTAATCTGACGTTTAATCTCAATACTTTATGTCTTACTATTTGATTTACGAGATTAAAAATTACGTGCGTTAAGGTGCGGAGCCAAAAACTCATCAGTGGAAATCCACCCCAACGTGTCACGGATGTGTTTATACGGGTAGCTTTGAACTTGACTAACCGCACACTCCACTTGCAGCACTTCATGTCCACAGTTAATAGAAACCCCATATCGAGCTTTTCCGGAACAGGTTGGTCC
Source organism: Porites lobata (assembly GCA_942486035.1). Classification (NCBI taxonomy): domain Eukaryota; kingdom Metazoa; phylum Cnidaria; class Anthozoa; order Scleractinia; family Poritidae; genus Porites; species Porites lobata. The sequence continues at coordinate 130,090 of CALNXK010000071.1, read as the reverse complement.
AAGAATTCTATGGCTTGAAAGCGTTGATTATTATGGAACAACTGATCACTTCAGTGGTCGAAAAAAAAGAATAATCTTAATGAGCAAAACTTCAAGGTTTACTGGAAAATAAGATCGAGGATCGAGAAATCAGGGATCGAGGTCGGTTAAAAAGAAATTGAAAGTAAAATAAATAAATAAATCGTGGATCAGTGGTGATGTGGACCGCAGACTGTAGATAAATTTCACAGAACATAACCCCGTTCGCTGTACTAAACACTAAATTCAAGTAAACTAATCCGAGTCTGTCTGAGCCAGTGATTGTTTTGACGAGAAAGTGAGATTTTCCGGGAAAATGAAACGCTTTATCCCGGTGATACTGTAATACAAGATAAAACTTTAACAGTTTTGAATTTTTAAGTGTACATTTGCTTTTAGTACTTCTTATTTTTCTTGTAATTGCTGTATCTATCTATCTATCTATCTATCTACCTATCTATCTATCTAAAATGCATGCTGTGTACAACTCTAAACATTGTACTCTGAGACTGTACGGAGATATTAGAAGTAGATACTAAGCAGCTATGGAAAATGTCATTACTTTCATGCGATATTGATATCTTATAAATCGGACAACAAATTCAGCAGGAATACGCGCGAACTGAATTAACTGTGTGTGGTATAAGGTTCTGTTAAACTTACACTTTTTTCCTGTGCTGAACATATACTGTACCGAGCCGTATCTTGGTCCGGTACAAAGAAGCTATGTATATTTATACTGACAGAGTCATGGGCCCCTGATACCGATAAAAATCATCGTTCAATTTTTCGAGTGTAAAATCCCTGAAAGAGTACTCCTCAAGGAGCAATATCAATATGTAGAAGGTTTTCAAAGGTTTCATACCGGTTTGAGGCTAAGATGTGCGGCCCGTCTCACCTTGCAATTTTTACTTTTTGAGTATATACATTATGACATACAACACTCGTTTTGTATTCCAAACGAAAAAGTAGTGTAACAGCACCGGGGTCTTTGACAACAAAACTCATCTCCAAGCAAGCGAGACTCAACGCTACTAAGAGCGTTCTTGTTCTCAGTTTAAAATTGAAACTTATTAACCTAACAAAGATATGTCGCAATTCAACGATACCATTGTACTTTTCAATTATCTTCGCGGTGAAACAATAATTATGGTGAAATTGGTCAGCCAGGTAGGAACAACTCTTAACCCAGTCCAGTTTTTTAAGAGCCTGCACTCTCTTGCCATTGAATAGTCAGACCTTCTGTGTAATCTTCGATGTTTCTTCCTGTATGCAGCATTTCAAAAATGTCCATGTAAGGTGCTCTTTGAGGAAGCGTGAAGCATGGTGCCAGCCATAGTGCCAACCTTGGCACTATTGAGAACTCATACTTCTCAACAGCTAACTTGCTGTCAATCTCAGGGCATGCCTTGCAGGCCTGACATACACATAACAACATGGAGCGATTCGCCAGACGAAAATGTGCTAACGTTGTGTAGAGTTTCTCGGATCCTTCTCCTCCTTATTTCCGAGGGGAAAATATATGACCTATACAGGGATGTGCCGCTCCACAGGGTATTGTATGTGCAATTTCAGGATTTTAATTCACCTTTAGAAAGTATAAAACGACAAACTGATCCTTACGGAAGGGCGATGAAGAAGTAAAAAAAAGAATAAACCAAAAGATATATATATTTAAGCAAATTTGTCTAGTATTTCAGTTTGAAAGACAAACCTTCAGGGGCTAAAAGAAGGGGCCAGCCCCTAAAGGACGTTTGTCTTTCAAACCGAAATATTCGGCAAATTTGGGGTTTAAATACATATTTTTTGTTTTATTCTTTTGTTTACTTCTTCATCGCTTTGTCATACGGATCAGTTTGCGGATTTATATTTTCTACAAGTTTTTATTGTACTGATCTAGGTCTACAACTGGCAGATCCGGCACTACTCAACGGTTTGTCGCTGTGGAATTGCTGATATTTCATATTAGCTCATATTTAATCCACCTGCTAGCAAAAGGCCTCGCATATAGTGAACATTGTCCCCACGTCCACCGGGTGTGCAGGTAACTTGAACCGCAAGGCCAGGATAGCTAAGGTCTGATTTCTAACGGTCATGCATGGTTTTTCGTGGCAAAGCATCGTCGACGGTCCTCGATGGAAAAGAGTCCTTAGTTATCATGAGTTATGCGAGTTGAAATTTGAGCTCTGTGATCGCTTTGGTCCAATGGAGGGAAGCAGTAGTAGAGGAGGATTATAACCTGCCCTGGGCTAATTTTAGAGGCGATTCAATATAAGTATTTGGAGTGAATTTACGGCTGATTTCCAGCGGTTGAAATGCGAGAACTCCGCTTGAGCAAGTAACCAACCTTGAGTAAACAATCGCGCTCGTCCGAACGCATCCTAATCCTAAGTGACGAACCCAGATCCGTAATCAATGATAATCAAATATATAGACATCTATAGAGAGACCAATGGCAGAACTAAAACTCGCTTGAACGGCGCTGAAACAGCCAAAATGCTAAAGAACATACCAAAAATTTATACCAGTAAACAAAAAAGACGTTCTGATGTCTTTTTCTTGCTATTTTTGACCCCTAAATAACGATCGCTAAAATCCCCATAACCCTTTTAATATTTCTGTTATGCAACAACGATTCTCACTCGTGAGCTTGGGGTGTCTGCGGTTATATTTGGTCTCACATGTATCTTCTAAATTGATACCACATAACCAATAAGTCTATTCCGAGCTGTTAAAGGCCTGAAAATTACATATTTTGTAGATTTGGGGAAATCTCGTAAGTTTCCACAAGCTTCAAAACTAAGTTGTGCGACATTTTAACGTCCAGCCTCGTTTCCAAGCTATAATGGTCACATGACCAGTGAAATTGCTTAACAGATATGTTTTCAAGTCGGATACATCATTATGTGTTATATGAATAATTCTGACAGCAACCTGTTGAAATTAAAGATTGTTTTCAGGTACTTTAAGCACCAGCCTCGTTTCCATTCTAGAATTCAAACCTCACATTTTAAATCCACCCCTGTGGCCAACGGTGCGAGATACAAAATTGCCGACAACATTTTTTATGTTCCTTAGAGTCCTCTTAACACATCTGGATAGGTGGCTTGCTTTTCCCACAAAAATCCCACGGGGCTTTATTTCTCGACATATGCTCCCAGACTAAGTTGCAGCTACAGCGAGAGTCCACGCAACAGAGTGCGCCCAAGATGGTCTCGGCGACCGCAACAACAACAACACCTGATGGTAATTTTGTCGCAAAAAAAACTTTGAAAAGTCTCCAGCAAGACCCAGTTGTTCAATCTGAGCTCAAATCTCTCATGGATTCCTTAGGAGATCCCATCTTACAGGGTTTAACCGAAGAGGAACAAGACCCAGCGCAGCCGCTGTTAAAGCCCTTTGCTTCGCGAACTACACGTCCTCTTCTCATCCCAAATTTCATTAGTTCCCCCCCCTTAGCACTACACGAGGTTAAGGAGACCGTGCTTGGAACCTCTAGTGATGCTAGAATTAAAAACTGCTCAGGACAAGAAACTCTCTCTTGAAAAAAATCTCATTCTCACAATGGTCAGCTGCTAACTTTCGTATTATACATACTCTCACGACAGATGGGTCTGTCTCGACCTCCTAGGGCATCCCTCAATATATTATGTATATTTCAAAGATATCTGAACTAGAAAAGTGTTACCCTTTATCGAAAGTGATGCAATATGATGATTTGTACCGCAGAATGCAGTTTTCGACAAACTGTAAATTAGGTACTGACAGCCAGTTCATCTCCCACCAAACACTCCACAGACCAGATCCAACTCCCACACCGCCGCGCCCACCTCCTTGCAAAACGTAGCAAGCTTGCTACGATTAGCAACGACGTGAAGGTTGCTGCCTTGTCTCTTCCTGTAAATATGATCATGTTTTCATCACACCGCATTGCTTGGGAATCCACCCACAATGGCAGCACCAGTCTGCCCCTGCTCAAGAACCAAATACTAAGCCTATACTCAACTGCAGATCTTCCTCCGAGTGGTATTTTGACTACAGAACTAGCAGGAGTTGTCACGATCACGTTGTCAAATGCCGGGACTGATCCCGTCTTAAGGACACCACTTCCCGCAGAGTGTGAGGAAAGTTTACCTATTCATGCAGGGCCCTTGTCAAAATTTAAGCAGCAGCCCCAAGCAGCCAAGGTCTCCACAGACTTAGTTTTTGAGACCTGGGCAACAGAACTAAGCAATGACCCGGACATGTACTTTATCTTGGATGGTGTTAAGCTCCTTTCTCCTGATTCAATGGTTTCACATGCTTTGCGGCCTGGCGCTAAAAATCAAATTGAAGCGCAATTAGTCAAAAGTCTCCGAAAAAGATCACTTTGCTATAGCAGACAAGGTCAGCATGCCCATTATCATTAACGCCCTTGAAGCTGTACCAAAAAAGGACTCCAATGAATCAAGAATGATCATGGATTGTAGCCGACCCTTAATGATGAGTTCTAACTAATATATGGATTTAGAACACTACAAGTATGTTACTGTTGACGATGTAGTAAATCTCTGTCAACCTGGTCGTTGGTTGGCAAAAGTTGACTTAAAACATGCATACAGGAGCGTTGGCACACACCCCGACGGCTGGCGAGATACAGGAATGTCGTGGTGCTTCAGCGACTCAAAACACCCCACCTACATCTATGATAAGCGTCTCCCATTTGGAGACAGGGCATCACCAATGGTGTTTCACCGCTTCGCACAAGCGATTAGTCGTATGATGGCCCGGAGAGGGTATACCGTGCTGGCATATCTAGATGACTTCCTTTTCATCGAACCAACCCAACGTCTGTCCAAAGGTAACTTTTGACACCCTGTCTCGCGGATTCTGTCAACTGGTCCAAAGTTGTCTACACTGCCCAAAGTCTGATATTTTTCTTGGGGTTGAAATCGACACTGTTCAGTCTGAGCTTCGTCTCTTAGACAATCGTGTGTCTGAGTTATCCCTTCTCAAGGTAACAAGCTCAAAACGCATATGTACCAAGCTTCACCTACAACGACTCCTTGGCAAGCTTAATTCGGCAGCACGTGTTGTTCGAGGGGGCGCGCATTTCTGAGGCGTCTTATTACCTTAGCAAACTCTGTTAAATGCCCTTACCATCGCCTCTATCTAAACATAGGTAGGTAGGTAGGTAGCGACTTTATTTAATGAGGGTAATACATGAGAGTAAAAACTGATGAACTAGTGGCCCTCAGTCGTAAATAATATATTTAGAACTAATAAAAATAGACTCGACGAATTAAAATTTAAAATACTACAAGATATAAATGCAAGAGACGACCTCATGTGGTAGATCTGCCTCTTATCAGCACACAACTGTAAAACTTTGTTCCCCTCAGTCATCCCAGAACTTCCTACAGCGGTGCTTACTGATACCTCCCTGTCAGGCGGGGGATGCCTATTTGCAACAGACTGGATGTATGCCAGCTGGGCCTCGGATTACTTATCTCTTTACTTTCTCCATATCAATTACAAGGAGACATTTACCACTGTTTTAGCTGCACAGCGTTGGGCACCTTTCTGGTCAGGTCATCGAGTAATCATCAAGACAGACAGTCAGGTGGCCGCAGCCATTCTAAACAGAGGCTCAACCTGTTGTCCGGTGATCATGGACTGGATTCGTTCTCTGTTTTGGCTTAAGGAGTATAACTATCAGTTTGCTCGTCGAGCATATCCCAGGAACTTCCAACACCCTCCCTGGATCAAATGACTTCGAATCTTACATGTCCCCCTTGCCTCTTGCTCTCCTTAGATCCAAGGGATCAGCAGCAACTTGACCGTGAAGTTACCAATTTCCGGCGCCAAGCTATATGTACCTACTATCAAGTCCACCTACGTGAGTCAAAGGCGTTCTTGCCTATCCTTTTGTGTATACTACGGTTAGCAGCCTCTCCCAGCAGCAGCATTAACCCTTAGTCGCTATGCAGCTTTTCTGGCAAGGTCACTCTCAGCAACCTCCATCCGAGCTTATTTAAATGCGGTTCGCATTCTACACCTTGAACATGGTCTGACTGACCCAACCAACAACAATTCTTAGTTGGCAACTACAATTCGAGGAATCAAGTGTGTAAAAGGTAAAAGGTTTAACAGTTTCCCAAAAGAAACCGATTACACCCCATTTCCTATTATATTAGCCTTCAAGAGCCACTTAAATTTGGACAACCCTTTGCATGCAACTTTCTGGGAAGTTTGTCTAGTAACGTTCTTTGGCCTCCTACGTAAGGCGAATTTGCAATGCAAAGGATTCACACAGTTTGACCCGTCCAAACACCTACGCCGGGGAGACATACTCTTCTTTACTGACTGGAACAGCGCAGTCAGTAAGTCAGCGCATTTTAACTGTTCCGTTGCCTCGCATTGCCCAGTATCCACTCTGCCCTTATACAGCTCTCAGACATGCCTTTCGCTTGCTACCAGCACCTTTATCGGGCCCAGCCTTTATCATCCCAGCATCAACTGAGGGAGGCCTAACTGCTCTGACTTATGGAAAGTTTGACTCCCTTCTAAAGCTGTTGGCAGCCAAGACAAAAATAGACCCGTCTCAAGTTAGTGGACATAGCTTTCGCTCGGGCGGGGCCACTCTGGCTTTTCAAGCTCAAATCCCTGCAGAACTGATTAAGCGTTTAGGAGACTGGGAGTCAGATGCTTATAGGTCTTACATACACATCCCAGGTAAAGACAGAATGCATGCAGTTCAGCGTCTAGCTTCGTGTGGTTAGATTTTTCCCGCGTGGAGACTTTTTCGTCTGGGGTTAGGCGGTGCCCTCCTTGGGCAAATGTTATTAAATGGAAGGGTTCACTTCGGAGCCCTTCCCTGTTACCCCCAGACTTGAATGTTTTAGCTTTATTTCTTTGTCACTTGTATAAGAGGGAGTTAAAGATTTCAATACCTTCTAAATTTTATATGTAATACACAATTCATTCATGTACAGCTGCGACATTTTTCAATAAATCATCTATTTTTATCTAATATCTTAAAGTTGAGCGACACCAGCAAACCGTGCAATGAAATTGTCATAAAATACAAACTTCATCGATAGAAACTCGACTTCTTTGTGTCCTCCGCGCACAAACGAATCCAAATTGAACAAGACCTATAATATCGGAATTGTCACCCGAGAATTACATGTACAGACAGCAACGGCAACCATCTCCAAACTTATGCCTGAAAAATGCGACTGAAAAAGCTTCTCCTGCAAAATAGCTGTGACCGAAAATGTTACAATTCAAGGAGGAAATTTGTTAAGTCCAAACAGAGAGTTTTTCTCGTAGAAAAGTGAATAGTCCGAAAATTGGAATGGAATAGGTTTTTTTTATTTTCTTGCCTCTGAGGAGACTTGCAGAGAGCTTTCAAAGCAGCAATGGAAAGGGGGAGAACAGTAAACTTGAGGTGACATTTAAAGTGCTATTTTGTCTTCTGTTAAGCTAATTCAAACGGGCCATTTTACTCAAATTCGTTCATCTTCCGCATTTTTCGAAAAAAGCTAAGAATACTTGTAAATCCTGCATTACCTCACTTCCTAACCTTTG
>CALNXK010000071.1:112500-117500 GCA_942486035.1 Porites lobata | reverse complement strand
GGACCGCGCAGGGGGTGGGGGTTATAAAGAGTTTATTATAAGACTGATCCCCTTATTTAATCGATATTCAGAGATTACACTATGGAATTGCGTTACACTAATTGTACCTCTCTCCATGTAAAGCAGTTTCTTGTCCGATGCAAGTGCTATCTTTCCCGATGTTAATACTGTGCATCTTGCAAGCCTTCGGCTTGCGGGGCTCCACTGTTCTTTTGGCAGGCATGTCAACGGGTGTTGGGCTGGGCAACACACTTGTGGGAAACCGCTGTTTTGACTTGTCGACAGAAACTTGCCCTGGAAAGGGACAGATTTATGGTTTATCAAGTTACCAGCAGTAGCCTCTTGCAGTGTTTCAACAACGAAAACAACTTAAATTAACTCTTCACACGAAGATGATAAATACCATTAGCCTGAGAAAACAGCTGTCTCTCCTCGCTCCTCGCCGCTAGGGAAGTTTCGCCAGGAGGGACGTCTGCCCCTCAACAACAGAATTCCACACTAATGATGACGTCGATGTTTACATAATTAAACCGGTAGTTACGGGGTTCCAAATGAATAATTGTTCGATTTTATGTTTCTCCTGGTAGATTACGGTAAAGTTTTGGGTTCTTCTGCGAACGAGCTCCAGCAAAACTCAGATGCTTCTTGTAAGGAGGAATATATTCCACGAATATTAACTGTTTTGTAGTAGATTCATCGCGTTTTCATTTGACCTTCGTGGCCCTTTGTCTTTGTCGGTCATTCGTAAACAATAGCTAAAACAATATAACTACTCCGTCGGCCAATCAGAGCTCCTGACCAGATTCCGGACAGATCTTTCGTCATCAGTATGGAAATTCAGTCCCTGTCACCTCCCGCCTGGCGAAACGACTCCCTAGCGGCGAGTAGCGAGGAGAGACGGTTATATTTTCGCAAGCTAAAATACCGTGGAGAGTTTTACTTGCTGCTGAAAAATGTAAAAGTCTCAAAAAGGAAAACAGATTTCGAACATCTACAATCGGCGACAAAATGAGTTGAGACACTTCGCCCAAAACTGGGCTTTTTTTACGTTTTATTAACTTCAAAAGGAGGAAATATAGCTTTCCTCACCCATCCCCTCCGTGCAATGTTGTGCCCTTGTTCTAGCTGCCTATAGAAAACAACAAACACCCCAACTTTGAATGGAGGGTACAGGGGAGGGGTGTGGATTCTTTTGTTCTCCGAAATTACCCTATTTAAGAACAATGTCTCAACAATTTTGTCGCCGATTGTAGGTCCTTAGTTTGCCCTTGAATGAACACAGAATCGTATTCTTTGTCGTATAGCACCAAGGGTATTTTTCATATTCTGAGACGCACATCTTCAGTTGTTAGAGCCAATACCTTTGTGTTTCGGAGCGTCCTGTTTTGGGCGTTTGCATTGTTTTGCTATACAAAAAGGGCCTTGAGTTATGAACTTAGTAAGTCTGTTGTCTATGAAATTTAAAAAGAGATGTCAAAGGGTTTTTGTTTTGCTTTTTGGGCAAAAAAACTAAGCTACCTATTTGTCGTTGTTGGGTTAAACAAAGTATTTTCAATAATAGAACCGAGAGGAAAATGCCAGGACAATTCGAGAGTCTTCTACGTGGTCCAAAAAAGGAATAGACAAGCAAGACAAACAGAAACGTTAAATTATTGACGATTGTTGTTTGTGTTTTTAACAGGAATCTCCCTTGTTAAAATAGCCTCGATTTCTAGGCCTTTTTTGGGAAATGAGCTCGCGCTCCCTCCCGAAAAGACGACTGGAAGCGTGGATTTGTTGTTATCGACTTCCACCAATCAGATCATTGCCTGCCGAAATCGAGTAGGCAGCATAAATTATTTTTCCTGGAGCAGATTTCACAACGGCAGAGACTAAGATGTTGTTTGATGTGGTGTGTGGTCGTATTTTGGAGCGTTTTAAGCTTAAAAATCTGAAATATTTACGACGAAAAGCTGAGAGAAGCTGGTAGATGGTAAGGAAGGTTTTGTAATTCAACCAACTGAATCTGTCGTGGCTTTTTCCCGCGAATTTTAATTATGTTAATGTATTTTCTTTGTTTTTCGAGCACGTGACATAGTTGTGATGCAGTCAGTCACAAAATTTAGAGCCTAAGCGTCGATGTTTTTGCGTGGATTCTATTTTCTTTTTTGTAGCTTGATATCTCAGTTTCATGCGGTTGCATAAACAAGTAGTATCGAGTATCGTCGATGAATTTGTATTTGCTCGTGAAGGAGCGGCGAAAGGAAACGGTGGATTAAACAGGATTTACCTACGACGCGTGGACTAGTAGTTTGTGCCAAGTGTGATCTTCTCGTCGAAGTATCCGACATTTCCTCTAAATTTTGTGAGAAAACGAGGTTAGATCAAGAGTTACGTACGGACATATATGCTGTTTGGAGGTACATTTGTATTTGTAACATTTGCATGCTTGTTATGTTATAAACTTGGGATGGCAGAAAGCCAGCGAGGAGAAGATCGTGATATTGACATTGAAAGCAGAAGGGAGTTAAATGCAGTTGCTGATAAATCGGCTGTTTCTGAGAGAATTGTTGCCTTGAAGAAATCGAAAGCTGGCCATCTTTGAGAGTTAACGTAGATTTGATGAATATTTGACAGATCACAAATTTGCCATTGAAGTTCGCGAAGACTCGCATCGCTTGGAAAATCAGTGGAAACGATATTCGCATGTGTGCTTTGATTTGATCCAGTTTTTGCACGAGAGTGAAAGAATGTATGAGGAGAATCGATATGCTGAAACAGTCGGAAGTACCACTTATATCTTGAGTTAATAGACCGATACATTGCTTCTGAAAAAGGGATTGCAAATGTTTCCGAGACAGGAGACAATATGGCGGATGATGCCATGATGCAACTTACAAAAGTATTTTCAGCTAATGTGCCACTATCTGAGCGCGAGGATGATGTTCGAAGTATTTGCTCTGTTCGCTCAAAAGAGTCTAATGTTTCCAGATCAATTGCAGCTGCTCATGAAAAGGCAAGGTTACAGAAAGTTCTTTCTGAGAAAAAGGTGGAACAATTAAAAAGAGCTAAAGCAAGGAGATTAAAGGAAGAGCAGTTAAAGTTAGAAAACCAAATTGCAGAAGCTGAGGATGCCGTGGAATTAGCTAAAACCAAGGTTAAATTTTATGAGGAGCTTGAAGATCCCCTTGGAGGTTTCATTAGCAGGGCAAATAGTATACAAGACCTAAACTGTGAGGAACAGCTAAAAAATATTGAACCAAAACGCATTATTAAGGAATCAATGGAAAGAGACAGGAAGCTTGAGATTGCGGAACATAAACCCAAGATAAAGGATGAGAAGACAGAATTGGAGGCATCACTTGCGGAGAAATCATTGCCTGGGACAGTTCCAGGAACGTAGCATGAATCCGGAAGCAGCCCCCTTTATTTATAGAGCTTTACCCCACGATCGAGTTTGCTAGCCTGGTAGTGTATCGTTTCACACACCTGCAACTGAGACTATGATGGCAAGGCTCACAACCAGTATAGACTCGATAGTAACTCCCTCCTTTGTATGTGGTCAAATTCTCTGGTAATCCTTGTGAATATTTCAGATTCAAATCGCGTTTTGAGGAAATGGTTGATACGCAGGACATTTCAGAAGCTCAGAAAATGTCGCGTTTGTTGCAGTTTCTTGATGGCCCAGCTAGAAGTTCTGTTGCGGGTTTTGAAGGAGTGCCTGGTTGGCTGGGTAAGGCCCTAAAAATGTTGCAGCAACGTTTTGGACAACCAAATATTGTGGCAAAGGCATGTGTTGATGCTTTAGTTGATGGACCAAACATATCAAACAACGATGGACAAGGGCTGCAGGAATTTGCTGACCGCTCAAGGACATTGTATGAGACATTAAGATCACTTAATGCCCTGTCAGAAATGAACATGTCAAATTTGGCGAAAATGTCGGGGAAGTTACCTGTTGTGCTACAGATTAAGTGGAGAGATGAAGCTCTGAGAATTAGAGAAAGAAAAGCTTTCCCAACTCTTGAGGATCTAGTGATGTTTATTGAAAGGCGTGCAGAAGCAGCTAATGACTCAGTCTTCGGAAAGGTTGGAGAGACGAAGCAATTCTTCCAAAGAAGAAACCCAAGAGCCAGTAGACAACCATTGCCCCCAAGTCTTAATGTAGTGACCGGGCCCAAGACAACGACAATGGCAGTGCAAGTTGGACCTAGTGACCCAGCGAAATCACACAAGGAGTCAAATTCTACAACGCTGAAAGTAAAATGTTATGGCTGTGAATCTACACATAAGATAGAGCACTGTCCTGATTTTCTAAACAAATCTATAAGGCAGAGAAAGTAGCACAGAAAGTACAGAGAGTTTATGGAGAACCTCATTCAGAAAGGATATGCCAGAAAAATAACTGAAGAAGAGGCGGTGCGCCGTAGCCAAAGGACATAGTATTTGCCACATCACGGTGTGTTTCACCCCCAAAAGCAGGGCAAAATTCGTGTAGTATTTGATGCGGCTTCTTTGCACGACGGAGTTTCTAACTAACAATTTGCTTGGTATTTTGCTGAGGTTTAGACAATATCCTATAGCACTAGTAGCTGACATAGAGGGCATGTTTAGGTTGAACAAACAAACTGAGTAATTACAGCCCGTTTGTTGGGGCCGCTATGTCGTGTCTTTTTCCCGCAAATTTTAATTATGTTAATGTATTTTCTTTGGTTTTTCGAGCACGTGACATAGTTGTGATGCAGTCAGTCACAAAATTTAGAGCCTAAGCGTCGATGTTTTCGCGTGGATTCTATTTTCTTCTTTGTAGCTTGATATTTCAGTTTGATGCGGTTGCATGAACAAGTTTCGGGTATCGTCGATGAATTTGTATTTGCTCGTAAAGGAGCGGCGAAAGGAAACGGTGGATTAAACAGGATTTACCTACGACGCGTGGACTAGTAGTTTGTGCCGAGTGTGATCTTCTCATCGAAGTATCTCACAGGATCAAAATAGTTTCTTATTTTCCAGTCTGCACGGAA
>CALNXK010000071.1:45000-102500 GCA_942486035.1 Porites lobata | reverse complement strand
CAGCAACAGTAAACATTTTCGTTTTTATTGAACAAAGAAGCATTTCATTTCAGAATGATATTTCGCTAAAAAAACCATGAGATTGGGAGTCTTGTCGTGAGAAAAGTTAAAAAATCGTGAGACTCACGGCAGAATCGTGAGCTTGGACCAGCTTGGGGGTCGAAGAGCAATTGCTGATTTTTTCGTCATGTTTATCGCCTGGACGAGTCAAAAAGCTTCAAATGTTCATAAACTTCTGTCTCAAATTTGGCCATGGGCTAATTTGAAACATTCAAAGTCCACATGAACTAAGACAACTTATCGTCCTGTGAAAGGTACAAACTCATAACATCAAACTGGACACAACAGAATGCACGCTCAGCACTTCTTGATCGCGGAAGGTAAACGATCGATCTTCAACACTTGTCGTTTTGATATCGGGGGTTTTCGTGCGGAGCCGACTGATTACGAAAGTGTCCACACCTGAGTGATACACTTGCACTTCACAGCGCCCACAATAACTTGTTCCTTACGCCACGCGTAATCCACACGTTAAAAAAGGAAAGAAAGGAAAAGGATACGGATTACCATTGATTAAGTTATGAAGTTGTGATGCCATAAGAAGACCGTCGCTACACTGAACTACCAACTCATGACAATGAAACATGGAGCACAATTTGTCATGGATTTTGTAAAATGCCATTTTATAGTTTTATGAATTTAGGTACTGTTATTGACAGTTACTGTTGCCATTGCGAAGTCATTTTTAAGCAAAGGATCGTATCAGTTCACATTTTTCGCTGAATAGTAAACTACGTCCGTTAACGTTAATTCGATTATTGCTCACTAGTTATTCGAGGAAAGAAGTGAAATACAAAAAGATATCACTAGATGAAACCATTGTTTAAATCGAACTTGCTTTATTTAGACAAAATCTGTAGGAAACTTTTCGTGTTTACGTGCTTTTAACATTTTCCCCGTATCAAGAAGAGAGGGTCCAATTCGAAAACAATACGTATTGTTTTCTGTTGTAAAATTGGCCATATTTGGTCATTTTTGAAATGACTTAAACAATGGCATCTTTACACATGCAAAATTCCGATGACTACCGAGGCGGCAAATTTGAAACTTCGGCGAGTGTCAAGGGCTGAACAATATTCCTCGAGGGGAGGGTAAGGGTTACATTTGCCTCAAAGCGAAACTCACTTAGAGGGAGAGGGACAAAAATACTGTCGTCACCCTATCGGTTCGGTTACACAACTGCAAAGGTTGTTTAAGGCCCTTTGCAAATATTGTTCACATGGCATTCAAAGATTTTTTTTACAGGTTTTTAAATTCAGCTTTCAAATCTCGCGCTTCATTGATTCATTTGAATAACTAATGAACGCACTCAGTGGGTTATTAAGTTCAAAGTGGTAAACTTAGCATTCAAAACTCGCGCTTCGTCGATTCATTTGAATAAATTCGCACCCGGCTACCCGGAGAAAAAAATCTTTCATTTCAGTCTCCTACAAAGTGTTTCATCGAAAAGAGCGGAACCTACTGTCGCTTTTGATTTCGCTTCGCAAGGCTTCCTTGCTTTTCACAGCGTTATCAAAAAAAGCATTTAAATTCTGTGCTTCAGTTGTCTGACAAAGAGAATGAATAAAGTCTCACATCCCATTCAGCTATTGAACTAAAGCGTGCCATGTTCGTGCCTTGTTTTATCCGCGCGCGTGCACGTTCTAATCCTACTTCTGCGTAATGGCGTTTTCGTCATGAAAACTTGGCTCAACTTTGGAATTGTTCTATAACTCTTCTAGCAATATTTATCTTTTCGCGTGCTTACCGGCAATGGGATATTAAAGGCCAAACAAAATCAGTAGACGACAAAGTCACACATCCTGTTCAACTCCAAATTCAGCTTTTAAACTCGCGCTTCATTGATTTATTTGAATAACTAATACACGCACTCAGTGGGTTATTAAGTTCAAAGTCGTAAACTCTACGTTAGCACGTATTGCGTGCCTATTGCACATTTGCGTCAAAACAAGCCGTTTCCATTACTCTATTTGGGCCACGCCCAAATAATAAGCGAACAACAATGATCTCAAAAATCTCACCTCCGTAAAGTTCCGCCTACAGGCTAACAAAGCATTTCTTTCTTAACGTTTCGGAATTACGGTAAAAGTAAACTAAAGACTAAAATCTTTTTTCTTTTCTTTTCTCGGGAGAATGAAGTTGAGCACACAAAAAAGTCGAATAATTTTTCAGCAGGAAAAGTTTGTGGATTACTAAGATCGTGAAAACGTATTCTGGGCCGCTTGGGTGAGAATAAGAACAAAAGTCGTTTAATCTTAGAAAAAGGTATGGGTTATATTCAAAGATCGCACCTTTGAATGTAAGACGCGCAATTTAAATAATAAGCTTGTTTTAATAACGGTTTAAGAACGTTCTCTGTAAAGTATTTCTGAAATCATTTTTTTTTGTTCAGAGCGCTTATTATAAAAGCACGATCCGATCAAAAGCATCGCGTCAAGGCAAAAAAAAAACTCTCTCCTCCTCTAGTATTAGAAATTTGTCGCCCGAAGATTAAACGATCAGTTCTTTTAACTAGCAAAATACTAAAAGAATAAAACACTAACAGGAACAAATTGCTCTTTGTTTTGATATTTTAGCTTAAGCGCAGTTCATAATAAGGAAAGAAATTGATGCGAAAGAGGCAGAAAATAACTTTCCGTTGCTGTAGAAGCTCCATAAATATGGAGCATAATAAACAACAACATCAGTGTTCTCATGATTTCGGTAGGTCACAATTAAAAAAGAACCTCGTCTGGATTAAATGGACATGTAAAGATCTATTAAAACAATCCAGGAAGCATAGGAAACAAAAAAATGGAATCTGGTGAAGACTGCGCCTAGAGTAGTTGTTGAAGTCCTCAAAAATAGAATGTGTTAAGCTAAAGTCGGTCTCATGGCTGTTGCTTGCCAAATAGCATCGTCATGTTCAGAATATTCACTTCAAGATTATTTAACAATTAATTAATGAGGCTGAGTATCTTATGAAGAATTATTGAGATCTCGGAGGGTGTTAGCTGCCTCGGCCTACGGCCGCGACGGATAACACCCTCCTCGATCTCCATAATTCTTCATATGATACGAAAGCCGAATTCAATGATTGTTTTATTATTCATTCAAAATAATTCCTAGTTTAAAAACAAAGCTAAAACATGCTTCCCTCCATCGATGTTAAGTTCACCTTCGATAGTGCACGTTTAGGGTTTTTCAGCTCCGCAAATGTTCTCCAAATAGCAGATGTCGCCCTTCGAGTTGTGTTCTTGCTGTTCTTGCCATATTTTTCGCTATAATCTCGCCTAGTTCTTACTTTTGAAACGAGTGAAATGTCCGCCATTTTTTGTTTTCACAACTAAAATAACTCAACCTCGTCCCCAGGTTTTCTCGGTTAAAGGCGCCTTAACCTGCGAGAACGCTGCATTTTTGACGTCATTTCCTCGTTAAACACAAAATTCTTCCAAATTTGGTGATCAGTAACTGGTTATGGTGAATTAGTGTATACACACACTCAGTGATCTTGGTAATTCAAGCAATCTGATTTGTTAGCTATCTCGGACTATGACGTTATATTCACCGCACTAGGTGTGAACTGGGTGTTTTGCCAAAGTTTCATAGTAAAGCCTTTTTGAAAATACACGAACATCCAAGTGCTGATGACTTTGAAGGCAAGAAAAGACTTCAAAGTCGTAACTGACGTTTTGTACGCTCGAAGCTATGTTTACCACTACAGAGGAAAACGAGGTCGCTTTGTCACTGTTTTGTGATTTCGGGATTTTCTCGCAAGACCAATTTTGCCAATAAATAGAAGTTAATTTATGGAGAAAAGAGGAAGGCAAATATTTTCGAAAATTGTACGCGCCAGCAAGTTAACAAGGCAAAGAACTTTGGAGATAAACAACACTCACCTTGATCGTAGCCGCTGTTGACAGCATTTGCAAGAAGCAGCAAAGAAAACTTTCTCATTCACGGTGAGTTGACAGAAACAAATAAAGCTCTACTTTTCTTCTCAGAATTGGGTAGTAATTTAAATTTTCGGCGTTTTCTTTTAAACCGTTGATGCTAAAGCCTACAAAACTCGATACAAAAAGATTAAAACTACATTTGCCATGTTTGAAGATACTGTAAAGATCTAACTTTTGCGCATCCGTAGTTTACGGCTTCAAGTTCACGCATGAATTCACCCGTCAATCAAAATGGTTTCCTTTCTGATTCTGTCGAGATCACTTCGTGTGAATATACTAAAACAATTATTCACCTCAGGCTCAGTTAATATTGTTGAATAATCCCCTCGACTTCCTCTCGGGGATTATTCAACAATATTAACTTCGCCTTCGGCGAATAATTGTTAATTATGCGTGTGCTTTTGGCCAATCAGAATCGGGGAAATATTTTGAACGAATAATAATGCTTCTTATCGATTACTATCGATTCATATCGATTGTTATCGATTTTGGTAATCGATAAATTATTTTTTTTCTGTGACTTCGATTTCTATCGATTTCCGATATCAATCGATATTAATCGGCGGATTAATTTGACTAATATCGATGATATCGATTGGTTTCCGATATCGATTTTTATCGATTAGTTACGACTGGAATATTTTTAAAACTGTATCCTGTTTTCACTCCGATAAGTAAGGTATTTAAAAACTGTTTCAAGCTTTCCAAAGCCCTTCAATTTTCTATATATTTTAAACGAATTTTAAACTATGTTCAAAATTAATCAATCCAAAAATACATTAAAAATACACTTTTTCCCCTTGTCATTTAAAAGCTATTTGACAAAACAGGTTCAAAACAGTTTTCAAAAACAGTTCATAAATACATTAAAAATAGTGTTGGATTTTTATATAATGACCTTTAAATTTCAAGTGTTTCACGTAAAAAGACCCCGTTTACAGTTGTCCGTACAAATTTTTAAAAGGACGAATTTTTTTACCTGTGCGCGTGCAATCCGAGCAATCCGAGCAATCCGAGCCGAACAAATTCTGTCACAGATTGCAGGACTGTTTGCTGTCCTAAAGCTTGCTCGCTTCCGCGGGTCCCGTGTAAACGAAAGGCGGCTCAAGGCAAGTTTTTCTCCGGACCAGTGTAAACGGGGTCCAACATTTCATTTGAAATATACGGAAATGATAGCTATTGTACATGTTGTCCATGAAAATATGAGCCGTAGAAGGAGCGTGCAAGGGAGCATCCACTATTTTTCTGGAACCGCACTTCTAAAGGTGAAGCATGGTATGGGAGTGAGCGATGAAGCTGTCACCCCAAACCCAGGCACCGTTATTCATTAGGGGCTGTACAAGAGCATTGTATAACTGGAGGCCGCTCACTCGCGTGTTCTCGCGCGTTTCGCTTCGCCCGCCCAAATAGGAGAGCTTGCTTGCAGGCTAACTTTTAGTCGGTATTGTCAACAGAGAATTCAACAGTCGACACTACAATACAGTCAAATCTCACCTTGCAGACCCACTGCTATAACGGACACCCCGATAATACGGACGGCAGCTAAATCCCAGAAAAAATAAATGACAGACATTTGACTGAAATAAACTTCCGCTATTACGAACTCTCGCTAATGAGGACACTAACTCGAGGTGCCTAACGTGTCCGCTATAATGAGAGTTGACTGTATTCTGCATTCTTTGCTTTATTGCAGTTGCGCATAGACTTGAAGGCGTTTAAAACAATTGATTAAAATGTGCGGACGACTTAGGAATTAGACTCCCTTTAATAGGCCACTTTCGGGTTCCAAAAACCCTCACTTTCAAAATGAGGCTAGGTGCAGATCAAGAACCTTTCTTGTGAACATGAGTTTTATTTGCATGAGAATGAGAAACGATTTCCATATCAAAGGCTGAGCACCTACCCTCGTTTTGAAACAGAGGCCCGGAGGAACTCGAAAATGGCCTATTACAACTCTCAACGTCCTGAAAAATGTGAGTGTGAGAAATTTTTACTTTCTTAATCAACAGTCAAGTAAAAGTGAAAGTGAAACTGTAACTGGCATAGGTAACTTGATCAAGATAATAAAGGCACTTTAAAACAAGGCAAGGTATTGCTTACACATACAAGTATTATCATACAATTACCATCAAGTGACAGAACTTACTTACAGGAATTCGTCTTCAAAGTAAAATTAAAAACTCTCTCAAGTCTATGCAAAAATGAACCTGAGGGTCTCTGGGTTCAAGAATGAAGACAAGAGACCCCCTGTCTCTATGAGAACAATGTCAGGAAGGACTGACGTAAAGGACTCAGAAGAAGAACTTAGAAAAGAATCATGGCTTCCATTGACGATGTGGAACGGTGAAACCTATCTAAATTTTAAGGAGCCGTTTTCATATAAATTGATTAATTTCTGGAAAAGAGCTAAGTTGCTCCAACTTTGCTCCCCAAACAAAAAGGGGACTGATTAAATCCTCTACTAAACCCCCCAGGGGCCTTATTTCAAAAACGTTTGGGGAAGACGGTTAATAGAGAAGGAGGCTTATTTGAGAGGTGGGGTTGGGAGGGGGCTTGCTTATTTATTTTGTGAAATGGTGGTATCAGTTATCCATACAGAACTAGAATGGAAGTGGAAAAGCTCAAGTACAAGAAGTTGGAGGTCATGCAGCCAAGGATCAAAAACAAATCTGATCTAAAACATACAGGATCAGTGCAAATGAAGTTTTACAGTCGTGATTGATCAATACAGTCTATCATTAATTTATAAGTGAAGAATAATAAGGGGGAGGGGAGGGAAGCTTAAAAGAGAAGAGGGCTTATTAACTTTATTCCCCTAAAAAAGGGGGGAGGGCTTATTAGAGGGAGGCTTATTTGAGATAGGGGCCTTAAAAGAGGATTTACGGGATAAATGATTGTTATTCACTTACCACCAGTAGGCTGAGTTCGCACTCTGCCAATTACAGATGCACTAAATGGACCTTGGCCAGCCGTTGTAACCGCACATACTCTGATACTGTAATTTGCTCCCTTGCTCAATCCATTAATTGTCTTATGAAGAATATCACCTGGAACCTCAATGGTTTTTCTTGGCGACTGTCCAGCATCAATGTGTGTACAAGTGATTATGTATTTAGTTATGATGCCATTTATATAATTAGTTGGTGGAGGTTGCCACTTGACCTCGAGACTCTGTTAAGAGTATAACAAAACAACAATATAATAATAAAAAAATAATAATAATAATGGAAACTTTATTTGTGTTTTTGAATGTGCAATTGTAAATCTCGCTACGTATAGGCAATTTACAAATGCTGCTTGAGATTGGAAAAAAAAAAACAAAAACAAAAACAAAAACAAAACAAAAGCCAAAAAAAAAAAAAATTAAAATTGCAATAAGTCTGGGCTATCCCAGTTCCTGTTTCTACAACAAAAGGTGTAATATGTTGCTCTAATGGCTATATTTATCATTTTCTTGATTATATAACGTTGCTGCTTTTTTTTTTAATAATAACTACAACTTTTCAAAAGAAAAAATACCCATCTTTGTTACATATACAGTGTAGATTTTTACATCTATTGCTGACATTCCAATGTAAATAATATCTCTACCTTTCTTTATCTATATAACAAGGCTAACTTGTATTTTAAAACTAAAGGGTTGCTATAAAGAGTTTTTGAAATGCATACTAATCTTAGGTTTATAACAGGTTTAATTTATTTCCTGAGATGATAACCAGAACGTTTTTTCACGTTTGACATTAAAAACGAGAATGGATGTTGGTTCTCTGTGATACTGTTCTAACACATAAATGACCCAGAGTATCAAATAAAAAGAGTCCAGCAAGGATGTCGCAAGTTGCCAAGTATGCAATTAGTAAGCAAGGAATCAAACAGCTAGAAATTACTTTTCGTTCTATTTTCTCTTTGTTTCCTACGACAACAACAACACCAAAAGCTTTATTTGCATGACCATAAAGGAATTGCAGTATTGCAAAAGCTATTAGTCTAAATTTAAGTACTAATTCAACTAATAATTATTAGTACGTGCAAAACATTACAAAACGTTACAGTTCTCATTCATTCATTCATTGATATTAATTTGGTTCTTAATTCAAAGCATTGCAAGACAAATGAAACTAATTGACAGTTACGAAAGTAGCCAGGGGTCAAGCACATAGCAGCCAGAGGAAATCTCAGGCTTCCAGCTCTTAAACCCTGTGACCCATTTCTCCAAAGTCCCAATAATATTATTAGGGACCTTAAGATGCGAGGACGGCGACAGCAGCAAAAACGTTGCCTAAAAAGTGAGTTTACGTTTCTTCAGACTCAGTCGCAATTATTCCAAATCACTTACTTTGTAAAAGTAACTTAAGATAGACAAATAAAATTTTGTTGTTGCTTGTTTACGCCCTCCATAAAACATGAAATTAGCCATTTTCACGTTGTACTCATGCAGTGATGACAAAGAAATGTACAAAAAACCGTGATGCAAGAGCAAATTTGTTGTTTTGCTGATCAAACCTATTGCTTTTTCTTGACGTTCTTGTTACAGTCACTGTTGTAGGGTCTTAAGGTCCTTATTACTGGACCAGAGAGCTGTTGTTGCTTACACTTGAGAAAGAGGTTTTGATAGTTTGGCTGATAACAAGTTACAACAATCAAAATTGACTGGTTTGTTGGCTGGAATAAGGGCTTGTATTCTTTAAAGATTGATTTAACATTTGTTTTCCAGCACCAAAAATGTTACCAGTACTTTCGAGAAACAGGCCCCTGGTCCTATCACATTAATTATGCAACAAAAAGCATTTGACTCACATCAGGAGTGCTAGTTGTCACCATCACATCAGAGGGAGGTCTGCTGGGTTCTAAATGAAGAAACATTTTCAGAGAAACACATTAACATAAACTTTCAAGATCCAAAACACAACTGAACACCAAAGGTGAGTCGCTCTAGTCACTTTTAGCACAAATTTAGAGAAACTTGATTTTTATCTCACTTCAGGGTCCTCATAATTTACTGGAATGCCCTCCAGCAAGGATACCCTCAAAACTCCCTGGAGGCAGCCCCTAATCTCTTCTAACTGGAGGGATAATTCCCCTACCCTCTCTCTCCACCCCAACACTAGCCCCTTGCAACTCCCTGTCGCTATACTCAGGCTACTTTTCCCATTGGTTCCGCTACTCTAACTCTATTTGACAACCCTGGAAATTGTACATGCCAAGTGGTCCCTCTTGTAGCTCTGATAGACAGTGTCCTTTGCTCTGATGAAGAGTGTAACTCCATTCAAAATCACAGTGAATGACAAGGACACAAGATGAAGATTTGAGTCTGCAGACAAAAGCCTCAAGCAAGGCCATTCAATCGAAAATGTTTCAAAAGTACGTTTGCATGGTTCTGGTTCAGAGAATAATATTTCGATTTGACTTGAATTTTGGTTTGGGAAGCTCTGGGGGAAGAATGACAGGTTTTTCCTAAATGCCAGATTTCACAGATCAGAGCAAAGGTCACTGTGCCAGATATAAATGAACAGGATGAAAACATGTCACCTAGCCCGAATTATCAATTTTATACAGAACAAGCCCTAGGAATTCACGGTAATTATCATTTCTGGCACCATGTTATTACTGTGGTCTTAAAATAACGGAACTGAACAATAGTTTCACAGTGACATTTTCAGCCTTCTGGATCCGTTTAGAGAAATTCACCATTTTTCCACTCAGATTTTTAACCCTTCAAGTTCCAATATTGTCTAACGTCAATTTTCTCCTAACGCTTCCAGCGCCAAGACAAAAATATATGACTTCGAAATATTGAAAACATTTAGGAGGTGGATTCCCATGAATTTTCACCGAACCACAAAATTGTTACAGATAGTTTCCCATGATCTCTGGGCACAAACCAAAAAATTGTTTCCCATTAGATTTGAAATCCTAGAGCCTGCAGGATGTTGTTTTAGAACAAGGAGAAACCATTCCATAAAACAGTAACTTGTAAAATGTACTTGTGATTTGTGAAATGTGACTTATACCGGCCACAACTTCTTATTGTTGGAATTAACTTACTGTCTTGTTTGGTTCGTTGTGTGATTACTTTGGAGTCAAGCCCAATCTTCTTTGTATATGCTCTCACATAGAAACTGTAATTTGTAAATGGTTGCAAGTTGGTAACAATGTTGCTGTATACATCGCTATCGACAGTTTTTTGCTTTTCCTTGTAGCGTGCACCTCCCGGCTTGTTGTAATGCACTGTGTATCCAATGATTTGGTAGCGCCCATTGGGAGGGCTCCAGGTCACCAGAATTGATGAAGGGGAACGTGCCAGAGCAACAACATTAGTTGGGGGCCCGGGCTGGTTATCTGAAATGAAACAGCTAGTGTTAAAACTCTATTTACTACAAAACAAAGGTGGCTAGAATTTTTTGGTAAATTGCAAGGAGTTTGAGTTTTGCAGTATTTGCCATTACAATGTGAGCAAAAGCAAAAGAATCTTGGTGACAGTGAAACTAATAATAAATTCCACCCAAACTGTGGGAATTTGCTATCTAGGTCTTAAGGATTAAAGAAGTCTAGGTGTTCATGTTATTGAGATATCCATCTTACAAAGGTGTCTATTGAGAGAGATTTGACTGTAATTCTAATCTAGCATCAACACTACAGCAGTTACTGTAACAACAATGATAAAAAATATTTAATAGCGGGGCTCCAACGCGCGCGAAGCGCGCGTGGGACAGAGCCCCATACCCATAGAGTATGATCAACCTCTTTTCCGTGGGTTGTCACGTGATTGACCGAGCGTACGTACGTACGTACGGGTCTACGGATTGTACGGGTGGGGTAGGGGAGACTATCAAAAGGAAGGGAGGGGTGTCTCAGGCGTGTCTTGCCAAGTCCACATCTTTTACATTGGACATTCACAATATGGTCAATTGACAGCTGTCAAAACAGGATAGCCACTGACCAGTATCCCATGACCATATCGCGGGCTCATGTGTCAACTCATTGAGGTGACGTGATTTATTTGGAAGCTGTCCGCTGACCAGTTAATTATTTTACTAGATCGCGATCAATGTTCAGTCTCATACTTTCTAGCTAGTTTTAGTCAGGTCTCTTAATGCAAAATATAGGCCGGATCGTTACAGACGTGACAAAAGTGTCAAATTTGGCACAGAGCTTCCTTAACACCTACTGATTAATACTGGAGGGGGTGCCCGTTACAAATGGTCCAAATTACAGATAAAAGGGGGGGTTAACTTTCACCTATAATAGCAGATTGGGTGCCCTGTGGTGAGTACTCTTCTTGTTTGATTTGGCTAAAAAACATTTGTTGCAAATTTTTAAGTTTTTAATTTGGTAATGTTTAGTTGTTGTTACACTATTCAAAATAGTTTTACATGTACATAATACTAACTAGTGCCCAGTCTCCACACGGTAAGTGTGGCCATGTTCATTGTGCGGACTGTGTGGCTATCAGTTTCACTGCTAAGACTTGCCAGTGATAATATCATTACATATCAATTTAAACAGATCACAAAGCCAGCTTTCAAAGATGTCATACGATAACATAAAACGCAAATGTATCACATCCTAAACGACAGAATCGTTAAAGTTTGACATGCCACATGAACGACCTCATGAACTGTAACTGACAACGCGCCCACTTTGTAATTGTGCAGCTAAGATTAGATTATAATTTGCTTCGTTGGTAACCCTGTCCTTGAGATAATGATTAAAACATGTCAACCTCGTCCTCAGGGGGAAAAGAAGGAGCAAGGGTGGCACAGTTGGTTAGTGCGCAGCCTTCCGGGCGAGAGGTCCCGAGTTCGAGCCCGGTGTCAACACCTCCTTATTTCAACTTCTCTTTTTTCTGTGTAGCTTTGACTAGCTTTAAATACCCTTAAAACGGAGAATTAATGGAGAGAGGGGGTAAAAGGAGCGCACCGTTGACCTCAAGTTTATCACTTATTATTACTGTCACGAGTTATTGACGTAAGATATCGTCGCTTTACCTTTTTCTACCTTTTTATTAAGCCCTGGGGACGAGGTTGTAAAACATGCCTTTCCAGGAATTTTTAACACTCTTTATTTTTTGCACATTTGCATTTAAGGTCTCGGTAAAGGAAAACGAGGTGCCCACAGAAAAAAATTCTAGTCGCGCGAGTATTTTCGCTACAAAGGCAAGTTATATATCATATTAAAGCTAAAAGACTAAATTACCTTATAAAAGATTTTATTTCATCGAATTTCAAAAGGCGCTTAAGTTTTTTGCTCTCAAACTCAGAGGTATCGAGTTTACTGCTGAAGCTCCAGCCCTTTCGCGTTGTTAAATATTCGCTTCCTTTTTATTGCGTCTGATTGACAGATAAAAGACCTAAAAAAGGGTTTGAGGAAATTTGCATATGTCTCGTATTAGCGGAATTATTGCATTTCAAACTAAAAAGTCGAATCTCGAGCGCGATTTACGCAAAGAAACTGACATAAAATGAGTTACAAAGGGAAATCGGAAAATTCCTCACACCCTCTTTGAGTCTATATCATTATCCATCATATCTGAAAGTTTCAAAGCTATAGCTTAAAACCTGTCCCGACTGGAGGTCGGAGAATTTTGATTTTTGCGTCTAAAATAGAGTGAGAGAAAATCAGCACTAAAGATTTAGCGCGAGGTCCACGCTTGGCTGGTTAGCTCAGAAAAGGCTCATTTTAAAGAGCACTTTCTGATTTTCTTTTTCTCCCAAAATAACATTTAGGACTCCCTCATGCCAAAAGTCCAAAAAAACCAAAATCGAGCAATGTACCAAAATTTTCATTTACCGAGGCCTTAAAAAGAAGTGTCTGAGGTCCCTGCATGCCTAGACACCTGTAAGCGGCTCATTCACTTCAGAGCCCTTGGACCAGAGTGTTAATGGTAAGTCTATACGATCTTTCAAAAAAAAGGAAGGTCGTCGCGTGCGTTACAATTTACAAACAAACTAACTTCAGAAGAGCTGAAATTTACAGCAACAAGGCCTCTTTTAGCCAACCAATGATGCATCATTTATGAAAATGAATGTAATTTGTTTGATGCAATTAGGCGAATACCCCGTGGTTACGAAATCTTACGATCATGAATTCCTCAAGAGCAATTCAGTTACCAACTTTTCACAAAATAATGCTGTGGAAAATTACATAAAATACCAAAAAAGCAAGGGTCAACAATAATTGTGGCCTGGTCCCTTATAATAATGGAGTGGTCATGATAAAAAAAGCCCATCAGCCCCAACTTTGACCACTCAAACAGATTTTTGACAGATTACATACTGCAAAACTTAGCATTCACTCATGCCTATGTTGCCACACCAGGAGCCTAGAAATCCGCTCCTGGTCACACCTTGTTTTTATTGCTGAATATCATTCTAAAGAGCTTTACGAAATGTTTTGTTAGTAGGGGTGTTTTGAACATGATTGATATTTAGAGATGGTGACAAAAACGAACACAGAAAAAGTCACAAAACGAGACGCATGAAACAACCGCAATCTAATATTCGTTTTACACCGATATAATGGCTTCTTTGGCTGCTATGCTGACATTCTTGAAGATGGCCGGTAGTATCACAGCTCGTCCCGGGTTAGGTATACCGTTTATTACCAGTTTCACGGTTCCTGAGACTTAGGGCCTGTTAACATAAAGGTGGGGGACCCCAGGAAGGTGAGGTAACCTGCTTAGGTGGGGTAAAAAATAACCCTCCTTTACATGCAATCTTACAACCCCGCCATCCTGGGGTGCAGTTTCTCAAGATTATTGAATGGTCGCTAATAAGCATGTAAACAAGAAAAATGCTGGCAAACCACGTCTACGCTCAATTGCTGCTCTTGCTGCAACCTTCAGTGTTGTGGCTTTCTATTGTTACCTTTAATAATATGTGAAGCCACCCAGCGCCAAAGTGAATTTTGCGCGAATTCGATGTATCACGAATCCGACCCCGACTAGCCTGGGTTTCCTCACCTTGAAACGTTGACATGGCAAAATTTGACCTCAGCTGAGAGAGTTACCTGGTGTGGCAGACCGGGCTACCCACCTTGAAGGGTGACCCCACCTATCATGTTAACGTGATCAAATTAAAATGAGAGATTATATGGACAAGCGAGTTACCCCACCTAAGTGGGTTACCATTCCTACCTGGGGTCCCCCTCCTCCATGTAAACAGGCCCTAAAAGTTAGCCCGGCCCCCTTTCTACAGTTTCAGCAGTTAAACCATTCACCATTTATCATTTGAGTCAATCTTGTACCACTTGAGTCTCACTTTTACGACTTGATAAGCTGTTATTATTTTTGAACATGAGTGCTTCAGTGCCAAATGTAGAGGCTTCAGGATAAGCTGTGCTGTTTTTTGAAGCTTGGGCTACCTTGTTTCTGTTTTTTCGTTTATGAGACCAGATTCTTTTTTGTTTGTTTTTGCTTTGTAAAGCTTAGACAAACTGCGGAAATTGTAAATGATATGACTTGTGCGACGGTGCTTGCTTCTCTGTCAAAACATGCACTTGCGTCCAGCAGATAACTGGATAAAGAGAGACTGAAAGGCATCCAGGCCTATGTTAAGCTGAAAAATTAATTACCTCCCTAGGAAAGAACTATTTTGGGTTCTGTCATTTCGTTATTTGCTCTTCATGAATAGCTGCCATAAATCCCTGATAATATGTGATACAACAGACTCTTTGACATTTCTTTTTTCTGAAATTTTGTGTGTGAATCGCTATGCCATACGCTTTCTTCAGCTTAAAGTGACATGTAATGACAAGTAATACTTGATAAATAAGGCTTAAGCTACACAATAAGGCCTTCTCTCATTGAAATACATTAGAAAAGGAGAAGAGACCCCAGAAGCTGAGTACTTGCAAGTTATGAAGCAAAGACGAGGCCATCTTAGAAATGACTTATGAAAATGTGGGCGGACTGTGGACTTGCTTTTAGGGCACAGTAATAATCAACTTAATTATACAATCAATAAGCAAAAATGGATGGGAATGCCAGATGTTTGAGTGAAATTGTTGTTTACAACCTGAGAATAGAATTCAGAGTGATTTAAGGTATTAAATAACAATTTTCATCAAAACACCACAGGGACCCCAGCAGGTGAAATTTGCAATAATTAAATCCTGTTTAGCATGCTTCAGTGGCATATTTGCAGTGGGCACCCCCTCTAATATTCATAGTACTGCAATAAGCTATCGCTGTGCAAAGTTTGGTGCTTTTGACAACTCTGTAACGATCCTGACCCTAAGAGACCTGACTATTTGGGATCGGAGCACGGGAAAACTGATACACATCAATGTTGTGATCCATCGACAGCTGTCAAAACAAGGTATCCGCTGGCCAGTATCACTTGACTGTATCGCGGGCTCAGGTGTCGACCCATCGAGGTCAAGTGTTTTTTTGAAGTTATCCGCTGACAAAGTACTTGTTTTCAAATTATCGCAGGCTCAACTTTAACTTTTTTTTAAATTCATATGAAATATGTTGTGTTTATGTGCCGAACAATTAAAATTTTGATTTCAAACTGAACTCGGACGCGAAAATTCAGCCAGCTGCTACAGGCAGGGAAGACAGTTGCTTTTGACTTTTCTCGCCATGTTCACGCGTTGGTCACGCTCTACGTCCAATTTTTATGCTCTGATTGGTCAAAATTTGACAGGTGAGTTCATGCGGAAAATTTATGCAGCATCTTGAATCTTGTTTACTTTGACAGCTTAAGCTGACAGAGTTTTGTGTCAACTTGTGATGTTTTTAACTTTCTTTTTCCACTGGATGTACAAAATGAAATTCAGCTGCTGTCAGGAGTCTTCTGTTATTCATGGCTAGTTTGTTCATTGGGTTTTTGGTTAAGTCAAAGTCGGAAATCCGATTTCGGATGGCATCGTTTTCGTTTTCATCTTGCTTAATGCGTAAGAGGGCTGCAAAGTCTGAAGCGATACTGGCCTTACTTGATACTTTTCAGGAGCTGCATCTCGAGTGGTAAGCCTAAGTTATTATTGTATTTGATGTTTGTTTTTTATTCCTAATTTAATGAAGTCGAGCGTAGTTTATGCGGCTATTTTGTCTACGCACGTTTGTAAGATTTGAGACAATGATCTGACCGAGTACCAGGTTTGTTATAAGCTTACAGATCTTTAAAAAGCCTTTAGACATTTTCTCACAGCAAATAGAAAGAAAACGTTTCAAAGAATATTCAGTTATAATTCTGGCTGTAAAAGAAAGGTTTGAGTGATTTTCTTGCCTCGAGTTCGTCTTTGAAAAAAGCAAACACCGGGAGGCCGGCTTAAAACATAAACTTCACCTTTAAGCTCGAAGACTCAGGATTTTTAGAGACACTTTAATACTTGTCTTCCTGAAAGTAAATTGTCGTCTCTGTATATGTTTCACCGAATTATATTTCTTTTATTGATTGTTAGTACTCTCTCTTGTAATTTTAATCGTTGTGCCGATTGTTTTCAGTCGTTCAGTAAACAACGCTTCCCGGAGTACTCAAAATGCCGCGCGTTAAACCGTTTTAAAATAAATAATAAACATAATAAATTCTTTATTATGTTGGAGCGTAACTCTGTTAATGTTCATTCAAACACTCGCCACTGCTAGCACTGCAAAAGTCAGAACCGGCTGGCCGTATAGATGATTTTGAAAATTTTTTCAACGGTTTACGGCTAAAGCCCACGCATGCTTCGATCGTCCTGAATAGCAATTTGTATCGCAATACTGCATTCTGTTGTCCGAGGTCTGTATGATAAAAACAGTGCCTCATAGTACTGTTTCACCTCAGATGTGATCTATAAATGATATAAAAGGTTGGTTTACACGCACCCAGATTTGTTGGCAAGATTTTGTAAAATAAACTGGTCGAACGCAAAAATTTCGGCCGGAATTTTTTTTCCAGGCCTAATTAATCTACGGTGATCAAGAGCCATTATGGCTCTTAATAAATGTGATCGAAGATGATTACCAGTTTTTAGGTGTACTTATGAGGCTATCAACTCGATGTGAGATTTGGTTCTCTCTTGGGCTGTTTGCAAATTATTTTTTGTAAAATGACTTAGCCTTTCCCTGAAAAGTCACACGAATGTGCTCTAAAGTTAACTGAATTGTGGAATACAAGTTTATTGTTTGATTTAAGTTATAAATTTATTAATGGGAGCGTCGCTTTTAGCCCTGGCTAAATCTATATATCATTCTATTATTCATTCTATTATTGGTACTTAAGTTTTGCAATTTTGGTGAAGGATTTATTTTTGCCATTTCAACAGGCACATATTATGAATAAATAACATTATTATTCATTCACAATATTTCCCTGATTCTGATTGGCTAAAAGCACACGCATAATTCACCATAACCAGTTACTGATGACCAAATTTGGAAAAATTTTGTGTTTAACAAGGAAATGACGTCAAAAATGCAGCCTTCTGCGGGATGCACCGTTTAATAACTGAGAAGATCTGAGGACGAGATTGAGTTGTTTTCGTTGTAAAGACTAAAATGGCAGACACTTCACCTGTTTCAAGAGTAAGAACTACAGCTGGAACTAGGCGAAATAATGGCTAAAAACATAGCAAAAACAGTAGGAAGACAACTCGGAGGGCGACATCTGCTATTTGGAGAATATTTGCGGAGCTGGACAAACCTAAACATAAACTATCGAAGATAAACTTAACATCGATGCAGGTAAGCTTCTTTTAGCTATGTTTTTAAACTAGGAATTATTTTGAATGAATAATAAAACAATTATTGAATCGGCTTTCGTATCATATGAAGAATTATGGAGATCTCCATAATTCTTCATAAGATACTCAGCCTCATTCATTAATTGTTAATGAAATTGTACAATTCTTAATTTCATTTTATTTTTCAAAAAGTCTGAACCCTCATTTCGATAAGGGACTCGTACGAATCTAGCGATTAACATGAAGATGATGGCTAGGTTCTTTACTTAATGTGTGAAATCTCTGCAAATTCACATCATTTCACAACAGAAGGTAACAAAACAGAACTTACCAGTAAAATTAGTTAATTGTCTGGGTAAAGTGAATTTGTTGACACATATCCTGTATATGTTTTTGTTACCACATGCTAATCATTACCCGGCCTTCCTTTCAGGAAGAAACGAATTATAAAATGGTCTGGGTTTTTCCTTCGTCGTCGAATCACCCTCTGCTCTTTAAACTGCATGCTTGTACTGGCAGAATATCACGTGATCGATTTCCGGCAAATTTATCGGTTTAGAGGCAAACTCCCCTTGACATGTCGTCAAGAACAAAAGGCAGCTTTTTTGTCAGTCGGTGGCGTTAACGTTGTTGTTTTGTTGCCTCTGTGAAAGGTTGACAATTATTTTGGTCGAAATGTTTAGTAATATGTGTTATATAGAGGATAATGCATCCCAGAACTGTCAGACTAACACAGTGGCTCCATCCATTTTATCAAGATCGGCATTGTGATCGCTGGTTGCGAGAAGAAGACATGATAAAAAGGTGTGCAATTTTCACTTTATATATTTAGTGCAAGTCACGAGGTTTTATATAGCAGTTGAAGAAACACTAAGCGTGTACCGAGGTGCAAGGAAGAAGCAGTTTTTTAAAATGTATGGACCGTTTTTTGTGCTTTAAATTGTACAACTTGACTGTTCGATCTTTATAAACATGTCCAAACACATCTCTGTAAATACCTTAGAAATTTTATGATTTATAGCTTTTATCGCAAAACAGTAAGACACGCTTTGATTTTAGTAATATAGCATAGTTTGTACCAAGTTGCAGGAAAGTGGCAGTAAATGACCATTTCGGTGCATTAATTTTCATTCATCAAAACAAACAAATCTGACTGTTCATCGCGGAAGTTTGTGCTTGGTCCACGTCTTGTGCTTCCCGGCTATCTCGGTATAAAAACGAAACTTAGTATATCAAGGGAAAGAAATATTCTTTGACTTTTGTTGGCATATATGGATTGACTTGTATTGAGCTCGCACGGAAGCAGCAGGTTTGAAAAGCTCGTAGAGTTATTTAGTGCTAAAATTCAACATGATTTTGATCGATCATACAACATCTTATTGTTAAATTAAATTAGAGATTACATGTAAGCTTATAGCTTTTTAAAGCAAAGAAAGACTATCGTCAACATGTGGGAACGTTGTTTAGAAAATAATCAAATGGTTATCAACTCTGGTTTTCCCACAGTACATTGTAGGAAATGATAGAAATTCAGATTGTTTATCCACATATTTAATATACTATCTTTTCTCTGGAAACACAATACTTTTCTTGCTGTTTATTGCACTTTGTTAAATAACAAACACAAATATTTGGAAAGCTTTTAAAAAACGTGTTTGAGGTTACTCCCCTATAAAAGTGACGGGGGTGCTTGTCGGAAAATTTCGACAACACCCCTAAAAGGTACCACAATCTTGTTTTATGGGGTATTTCCACCCCTAAGAGGTACCAATTCAACCACAACAAATTATACATGTATAAAGGTACCGAGACAACTTTGGCAACAGTCATTTTAGGTTTTAGCACCGTAAGAGGTTCCAATCCACAAATTTAAACCCCTAAAAGGTACGATGAGCACCCCCGTTACTTTAATAGGGGAGTACCCCTCCGGGCCTATGATGCGAAGCATACACGTTTAATGTCGTGTGCTACGAGGACAATTATTTTCCGGCTGTCTGTAAATATGGAAAATTTGCTGTCAAAACGGAAATTTCGAAATTCGTCATATTCAGTCAGAAAAAAGACTTGGGTGAAACTTTTTCGAAAATCACAATCAAGGCTTCTAAAGTTTTTTTTTTTTTTTTTTTTTTTTTTTTTTTCCCGGAAAACCGGTAAAAAGTGAAATCCTGCCCCACGCCATATAGTCGCCGGTCTAAACCTTTGAATTATACCATTTCCAAAGCCCTCGGGGAGAAAGAAGGTTCAAGGAAACAAGTTCATCTTTGGGAGGTAAATAAGACATCCCAGTTACGATACTATTTGGTAAAAATATTGCAAGATAATGAAGTTTTTACTCGATTAAAAAAGCCTGAAAATTCCTATCGTCAGCACTTTCATAAACAATGAAATTTTGCAAAACTTTGAAGGAAAAAATCACAGCTTGGAGTCACGTACGGTCGCAACTGCGAGTAACACAAACTCCAAAAAATGGTCTTGACTCACATTTTTTTGGTGATCAGGAAAAAATAGTTTTTACTTGTAAAATCGAAAGATTGATTGAGTCTTTTATTACTCTGGTATGAATTGACTAGTTAGAGAGTTAGATGTGGGCGATGGCAATGAACCAGCTCTGAAAGGTCAAACGGCGGTTTCCATAAATGTCAACAATGCTGAGGAAAGTAAGGAGTCTTGTATCAATATATATATATATATATATTTGAAATTCAATTTACTTGATATAAATTTTTTGAGTCGTGGGGTGTATTTTATATATAGAAATTGCTGGAAGGAAAACGGACTAAGATTCAGACAAACATTGAATTGAAAAGGTAAATAATATGAGTTTCCTAAACGACCTGATTGAAAGATCGTAGGCGCCGTGTCAAGTGCCTGTCGATCTTGGCATATGTGAGGTATGTCTCCTGATTTCGTCGTTAACTGATTGAAAAAAAGGAAATCAATACAAAAAATATAGACCGATCTTAGGCTATAGCTACTTTATTAGGAAAGGAGCATTTTATTTGGAGAGGCGGAGGGAGAGTAGAGGCTGAGCAATTTCTTCCATTTTTTTCAGCCGCTCTTATTTGCAGAAGTTTAATCCGCGACAACTTTACACGAATATTCATAGCCTTTTATCACATCCCACGCTTCATAAGTTTGGTTAAATCAGAGTCATCGACCTTAGTACCTCTAGCAACAGTTGTATTTTAATATATAGAGTTAAACTCCATGGGTTATTAAATTGAAACTGGTTCCAGATTCATTCAAAATCTGTAACTTCCCACAAGTTATAATTAGGCGAGCCTCTGTTACTTAAGAGCAAATGTTACCAAAAATCAAACATTTTCAAAATTTCGTGGCAACAGCTCAAAAATCAATTCGGCCCATAATCTCATGTTAGGTAGACCTTAACGTAAGACAAAACACTGCATAGTTCATTTTGCTAAATATCGATTAGTTTTCGAGAAAATCGATAATAAGCGAATTCTGTGAAATGCCGCTTTTTCAATGTAAAATTTAGGGTCATTTACGACGCCTCGCGTTACAAAATAAAACACTCTAGAGAAACAAAATCTACCACATATTGTAGAACGATGTCAAAAAATACCGTAAAAGCAATTTAAGTAATTCTCGTCTATTTTCTTTTAAAATCTAATTTGATTTGCCCGACCTACTTTTATCGAGAAGAAAACTTAACTAAAATTAGCCTCTTATTTAAGTATGTGGTACTACATATAATTCGTTGAAAACCTAGCGTTTCAAAGACAAAGAGTTGTTCTTTTAGAGTCCCAAAGGGTTTTTTGGGGAAATGATTCAGAGCGAAGGAATCAATTTTTAAAGTTGGAAAAATTGAGGTGTTTCCACTCATCTCGCGCGTGACTTGACAACCGCAACTCACTTTGCACTTGACAGAGGCACCTTAAATGTTGAGAAGAATACATCAAATCGAGGCCTAATTTAACGTATATAATCTTACCTTTTTGTCTTTAAATCAAGAATGACATTGTTTGTTTTGGCATGCTTCGGACGTTCCGACGTTAGTTTTTTGTTTTGCGTGTTCACTGCCTCCATTTTCCTCAAAAAAAGTTTTAAAGTGCCTTTCGTAAGTCTTCTTTGTTGCGAAATACCGCTTCAAGTGATCATGACATCTACTACAGAAAAACGGGATTGGAACATGGAACAAATGACTAGTGGATCCTAGCGATTTTTTTGAATGTCAACTTTAAAAAAAGAAGGAAAGACAAGGAGAAACCTGTTTTAAAAATGAAGAAAGGCAAACGAGTGACAAACGTGATCGCAGTGGAGAACCTCACCCTGGCGCAGAAAAACTATATAAACAGTGTATCTGACTGAAGTCTTTCAAGTTGGAGAACGCACCGGGCAAAAAGCAGATCCAACAGTGAAGAAGAACTAGAAAGGAATAAACTGCAAACAGAGAAGGCAGCTGAGGAAATGTCTAAGGAAGTAACGAAAGCGTTAGCTCTTCAGCATCCCATCATGTACAAAACATACAACATCTGTGAGATCGTAGGTCAGTCTAGGCTGGCGAAGATTTCGGATTCGAACACTGCAGAACATCTGTGTAGCCTTAGAACTAGATGTACAAATGTAGCATCGATGAATGGCAAGCGGAATTAGCCTTATATATGAAATTATTGAAGACGTTGTGACCAGGTGTGACTGCAAAACTAGTAAGGCTGACCAGAATATGTAGAATATTTCTATACTTAACCTACGAAACAGTCAGTGATGCCGAAAATGTCTGACTTGAGGTAAAATGAAATTGATGGCTCTGTTTGACGCTATGTGTATCTTCTAAAGGGACACTCTTTTAAGAGTGACGTGGATTAAATTCATAGTTAATACCACAGTAAAGTGTATCGTCAGAATCATTCTGGTACCTTTTACGATAGAAGCAAGGTAGAAGCCAATTAGCCATGAAATTAAGATTTTGCTCGATTTTTCCTGACTGTCGCTTTTAAGAGTCATTGTCAGAGAAAACCGGGCGGTGCCAAAAGATTGGGGTCAGCCGATTTCCTTTATTTTTTCAGCATTAAGAACCAAGCTGATAAGATTAACTTTGGTGACATTAACAAGATTTCCCGGCTTTTCACTCTCGAGATTGACCACCCCCCTTGTTTTTGGCTAAGGGAAGCCCTAAAAACCACCAAAAACAATGGCAATTTCTCGGGTCTAAAACAATTTTTCCTTAAGGAATTAGTGCACAGATTTTTTTCTGACGCTAAAGTACCTTAAAATAAACGTTTTGGATGCATAAAATCAAGTTTTTAGTATAACGGTAATTTTGCCCAAGGGTTTTAATCCGGGTATGTTGCGTGACTGTAACAGGACAGCGAATTTCGGCGATTTTCTAAGCCCATTTTCTTGAAAGTGCGGCGGTTTATTTGTTAAATAATTCCATTTTACAATAGTCTATACCCTTCTAAGTCAAAAGAAAAAAAGTATTGATTGGTACAAGAAACTCTTTTCAGAGGAAGCCTATTTTCGCGAACGTGATTTTGCGGTATTTTGCATAAAGCATGTAACCTTGCTTTTTGGTAATGGCCTTTAAATTGTAACTTTAGACGGCTGAAAACTTCATCACCCGTATAAGAAAAAAATAATTTGGAAAGGATACTGCAATGAAAAGAAATCAACCTTACTTTGGAACAGCGGAAACCGTTGCAGTCGTACACGTATGATACAAATTATAAAGCAGACATATTAATTAGAATTAATTATAAAGAAATGAATGGACGATTTTTAAATTGTCTGTGCGACGAATTTTCAGTCATATAAAGTTTCAGGAGAATACTTTTTACTTGGATTTTGCAGAAAATGTTTCTTGGCCAAAATATGAAATTAAGAAATTAATAAACGACTTACACGTATAATTGTAGCTGCGTAATTTGAGATCGAGCAACATCTATAAATTTGTATGTCTCGCGCGCCGCTGGGTTATCAGGTTTCATTTACGACTCGCCGAAATTTGCGTACTTTTGTTGTACCAGACTTGCTTTAAAATATGAACTGTTCGTTCGCTTCACAAGAATCACCTTGTAGTTCTTACGGATCTAGTACAAATGTTCTGCCGCTGGATGCTTGTAAAGAAGACATAACACCACAGTTACTGGGACTTGGTGTGAGTAGCAAGCGAGGATGGCGATCCGAAGGAATAGAAATCACTGAGAAGGAGCTCATCTTGAACAGAGCAGGACACTTCGATTTATCTCAAGACAGAGTAGCAGCCATGACCATCTGTCCTAAACACAGAAGAGACCTGACAGTCGACTGGAGAGGTCGTAAAAGTTCGACATGTTGCTATCCATCGCACGAAGGTCAACGCAAGCAGGTCAAGGACCCACGCCGTGTCAATTACGCAACGTCCAAGGAAATCTTTGCTTTACACAATGCTGCTGTCCCAGTTGGGTCCGGTGAGTGTCTCTTATTACTTTAAAATCCTTTTGTCGATCTAACCTGGTAAATTACGTTTCCCATAAATATCACGAAAGGCTCTAGGCTCTAGGCGTATCGAGTATGACTATTGTAGTGAAAGCGCTGGCATCAAGTTGCAAATTTTAAGGCGCCACTATGGGCCTCTTCATATGAGCCCGGTTGACCGGGCTGACTCGGTTTCCGAGATCTCGCCTCACCTCTAAATCCTTTGTAAAAGTTTTCAATGTGTTCATATGAGAGGGCGGGCTGGCTCGGTTCCCGAGATCTCGGTAAGCGGGCTGGAAATTTTGTCATATGAACACATCATCCCGGTTACCGGGATGAACGGCGGGATGAATTCTGGCGGTCCGCATGGCATCGTCTTGCATTGCCTGCTGTATTTTCCACATCATAAGCATCCCATTTAACTGCAGTGATACAGCTTTAAGAGTTACCGATGCCAAGATAGGCCCGAAAGTTAAAATGTTTGTGTTTCGCTATGTTGCTTTGTTTCCCAAATTTGGCGCCAGAACTCGTACCCAGGATCTTTGACCTTTTCTCATCTCGGAAACCGGGCTGAAATTTCTCATATGAACCCAAGGCAAAATTCATCCCGGCAACCGAGCCAGCCGGTCAACCGGGCTCATATGAAGAGGCCCTATATCAACAGAAGCGCGGGGGGTGGGGTAAATTTCCTTGGATGAGCCATAAATCAAACAAGGGTGAGCCATCCTCGGAGACCCAGGGGCAGTCAGTCGGGTCGGGAGAAAAGGCGCGAAGAAAGTTTTCAAGCACAGGATGGGGTGAGCAAGCAAGATACTTTTATTCAGAACGGAAGCTAGCCTGCGAAGCGCAGACGTATTTCCGGTCGTCGCTTCTCTCCCTCCGAAAAATAACGGAGGGAGAGAAGCGACCACCGGAAATACGTCTGCGCTTCGCAGGCTAAACGGAAGCCTTTTTTGCCACAAAAAGTCTTTTCAAGTGTTGTCGTGACAGAAGCTACAGCGTGACACGCCTACTTGAACAGGAACTATAAACTACAACTGTAAACGTTTTTCAGATTATTTTATAACAGGAAAATTTTTTCAAATAAAAATAATCATTCATCTCGCGCTATTTTCTTAAAATGTTTTAAGTGCTCGTACTTTTCCACTTTCACTGATGACAAGATTGAAACTCAATGTCTAAATTTTAGCTGTCCCACAAACTATGTATAAAATTCGATTTTTGGGGTTTGAATTAAGAGTGACATTTTTAATCTTTATCCATTTCATTTGTATTAGCTATTTGTGTAAAGTGTCGCACAGAGCATTACAGACTACGCCATGAAGAAGACTCTGAAAGAGGAAGGGGCGATCAGCAGGTTGTGTATTTGCTTTCTTTAGTCACGCAAGTTAAGCTAGGCATCTGAAACACTTAACAACAGGTTTAAATATTTAAAAACCTATCCAAGACTGTAAAAGAAAACAACAGAAGAACAACAGAAAAATCGTGAAAGAAACGTGGATGGGAAACTCGGGGGAGGGAAGGGAATTTGGAACAAAAGTATCATTTGCTGGGAAGCTAGGAACTGAGAACGAAAAAGCGATAGATAGCATTGCCAAAGTTAATGTCTCTTTTTTCAGTTTGAAAATAGATGGAGTTAGATGGACTAGCTATCCCCACCCTAACGTTTTTTAGCGACCTGCAAGCTTGATGCAGTCCGACCAGTACCACTCTACGACGGCCACTTTTTGAGGGGGTGTTGTAGAGAGTGTCCTTTACGGGGGAGGGGGAAGGGTGTAAATGTGACACAAAGATTTTTATTTTGGAGAAAGGGAAGAACATTTTTACTTTCATAAATGCTTGCTCTAACATATTATTACGTAACAAATCTATCAATTTAAAAAAATTATTAAAACAAAAATTATAACAAAATAAAGCGACTAAGGTATAGTGAGTACATCAGTTTTGTATAGATCGCTTTCAGTTGAAACTTCTATTTGTGTAGATATCATGACTAGTAAACTACAATAAAAGAGACGCGGCAAATCGACGTTTGCTGTTTGCCGTGATTCTAAGTCTCTCTAATGTAAGGACGAGGGGTAGGCTCTAGTACCGGGAAAGGTTTGAATGCAATAGAGAGAAGTCGTTACGTCACGTCACGTTGCCATGATCGCAAAATTTTTGGATGACAACAAATCGAAAATTCGGTTTCAGGTTTTAGTCTGTTTGCAACTTTTAGTGGTTTTTACTCGTTAAGGAGTCCTGTAACTCCCTTTTCTGTGGCTCCATTCTCGGTAACAACGTAACAGAAAAATTATGGAAATGTAATTAATATCCCTTTTATTGCACTGACAGTCTCAAGTGGCTGGTGATGAAGATGTATTTGAACTGCCGCAGCAGAATGAAGATCAGGGGGTTCTGGTAACGTCTAATGCAGAACAAGAGATGGTTTCATCATCATCACAATCATCCCAACAAAGTATCCCAGAAGAAGAAATCAGTATCTGGTCCGACGAAGTAGAGGAACAGCAACAGAGAAGGCAGCTACTGAACAATACCATTAGCACTTTATCTGGAGGAAGAATTTCACCTATTCTGTCAACTTTGAATACGTCTTGGGATGATATATCGACAACACAGCAAAAGTACTATCTGCGAAAGGCCAAAGAAAGCATCTGCACAGCACTGTCGGTCCTTAGCCCTGGACAGGAAGAGGAATTATGGACCACTCTTCGACAGGAAAGATTAGTAAATAAGGATTCTGCTGGTGCCACTAGACGTAGAAGTTTTGATCCGAAATCTGGGCTAATCGACGTTCTGATCAAGTCATATAACCATGCCGAGTCGTGGCAAACAAAACGACAGATACTCTCTCTCTTTGCCAATGATTTTAGCAGGTCCCAGTTGATGAGCATGATACCAACACTTTCAAAATGGCGAATAGATGAAGCTCGACAGCATGCTACCAAAGTTGGTGAAGGTCTGCCTGTTCCGCAAGAGCCAATTTTCCGTTCCCGAATCTCACCCGTTCAAATTGATCATTTTATCGATTACATCGCAAGACCTGAGATGCTGCAGGACGTAGCATTTGGCACAAAAGTGCTTAAGCTCGATACGGGAGGAAGCATTATCATTCCGGCAGTTATAAGGACTATGATACCGTCAAGAATAATTGAGCAATACTCAGTTTACTGCAAAGAGCAGAATTTTGAACCAGCAGGACAGCGTTCACTCTACAGAATAATAGAGGTGTGTGGTGCCTCAATGCAAAAATCTTTGCAGGGACTCGACAACACTACAGCAGAAGGGACGGAGGCCATAGACAATGTCACTGACGTGCTTAAGACGCTTGGAGACTATGGATCGGAGGCTACCTGGGTAAAGGATGCAGAACAAAAAAATCAAGGAGGCAAAGAGATACCTTAAGACTGAGTTTAAGTCCCATGTTGGCAGAGAGGAAACTTGTGCTGATCACTGCACTGCACATGCCCTAGGTGACACAAGTGACTCCAACCTGCAAAGCATATGTCAGCACGAACATGAAACTGACTGCGAGCAATGCGAATCATTAGAGACAGTTTTGAAGGAAATTGAATACGAGATCAACCGTGTTGAGATGCCGGAGGAGCACAGATGGCGGTTAAGCCACGACTACAAACTCTGTTTGGCATCTATCCAGGAGTGGAAGGCGCATTTGCTCCGCACAGTAAATCAAGAAGAAGGAAAGCAATTTGCTCTTGTACATGTTGATTCAGCTTCATGTTTAATCGTTATGGATTGGGCCATGAAATACCTCCCACAACGTTATCGGGAACGAATGAGTGATTTCTTCGGAAAACGAGGACGAAGCTGGCATGTGAGTGCTGTGATCACTAAGCATACTGAAAAATTCCAAGTGGAATGTTTTGTCCATCTGTTCGATAACTGCACGCAGAACAGCTTTGCTGTAGCCTCTATAATAGAGCATCTTTTAAATACCATCAAGAAAGAATCACCGGAGATTGAAAATGTTTTCCTGAGATCCGATAACGCAGGTTGCTACCATAGTGGACCTCTTTTGCTCAGTCTTCCGTTCATTGGTCAACGAACCAGCATGACAATTCTGCGTTACGACTTTTCAGAGCCACAGTCCGGAAAAGACATCTGTGACCGAAAGACCGCTCCTATGAAGGCACACCTACGACGATGGGTCAATGAAAAACACAATGTCATCACTGCGGAAGACATGAAGACAGCACTAGAGTCGCATGGAGGAGTAAAAGGAGTCAGGGCGGCAGTTGTCAAAGTGGACACTAATAAAGAAATCACCGCCAACAAGATACCAGGTATCAGCCTTCTTAACAACTTTTCGTTTGAGGAAAACGGAATACGCGCTTGGCGTGCATTCAACGTTGGACCCGGCAGATTCTTATCATTCAGTCAGCTTGAAGTTGTACCACAGGAAGAAACTGGATTGAAAGTCCTAAAGGAGTGGGGTCCACGTAGCAACAATCTTGGCTCAGTTAGCCATGCTTCCAGTCCACGAGGAGAAATATTCTCATGCAGTGAAAGTACATGCGTGCTAACGTTCAAGACTCGAGAAGAAGCGGAAGCTCACATGGACGCAGGGAAGCATGTACGTGCGTCAGACCTAGATTGTGAGTCTGTGTACGATGCGGCACGAAAGAAGTGGGCTGACCGAGTCGGAGAGATGCATGTGGCTAGCGGAGATAGACAGCGAATTGCATTTGAAGAAGCCGGGCCTTCCAGTGCTAGAGAACGCCGTAATAAAGGGTGGGCGCTTAAATCAACTAAGCGGGCCAACAGGATGGAAGAGAAAGTAAAAGCCTTTCTTGTTCAGAAATTTAACCAAGGAGTAGCGGGAGGGCAAAAGGCTGATCCAATTCACGTGGCTAGAGAGATGAAGAGTATTAGAGATAGCAGTGGAACGTTACAATTTAAA
Source organism: Porites lobata (assembly GCA_942486035.1). NCBI lineage: Eukaryota > Metazoa > Cnidaria > Anthozoa > Scleractinia > Poritidae > Porites > Porites lobata. The sequence continues at coordinate 73,496 of CALNXK010000071.1, read as the reverse complement.
CCAGACGAATGGAGAACCGCTCAACAAATTAGTAACTTTTTCGCAAGGATGTCAGCGTTGCAGCGCCAAAGACAAGCTGATGAAATAGAGAGCCAGGAGGAGGAACAAGAAGTAACAGACGAAGACCTCATAGCCCTTGAATCAGAAGACTACATTCAAGCCATACGCCAGGAGGTTTACAGAGACATTGAACAAAATATCAGTCACCCTATTAAAGTAGAAGCAGTAAACGTTTGTGAACTTTCGCGTGCTGGAAAGCTCAGTTCGCTGAAGTTAGCACAGTTGAGAGAAGTATGCAGAGCATTTAGTCTGCGAACAAATGGTAGCAACTCAAGAAAACGTACTTTTACTGAACCACTTGATGCCTACGCTAAGTTGTGCTCATGTCGGAAATAACTGAATTTTGCACGACGTATTCTTCTCTCGCATTTTATAAAATACATTGTTGGGCTTTGTCAGTAGTGATCGATGTAACAAATATCCTGCGAGCAAAGGCTACATTTTCGCTGTGGGAGCTGTCGTGCGAAAAGTAGCCTCTGCCGACAACCGTTCAATTTTCTATCGTGCATGCGCGAAATTCGTCACGCCATTCGCAAGCAAAATTAATTGTCACGTCTGTCGTCAAATGGCGCGAGTTTCGTGGGAATAAAAATAATTGCGACAACTCTGATCTGCTAAGCAAGACTCACGCAATGCTCGAAACCGGTCAAGAAAAGGAAAAAACCCGTTTTTTAAAATTTATTCGTCCAGATTTCTGGACGGATTTGAACGGTTGTCGGTAGAGGCTACTTTTCGCACGACAGGTCACACAGACAAAATGTAGCATCTCCTCGCAGGGTATGTAACAAACTTTGCATACAAAGCGAAAACTTTGAGAATTTCTGTTGGATGATGTGATACAAAAGTCGTGATGATTTTATCACTAGATAGGACAGCACATACATCGTCCTGTTGGCTAACTCGCATAGGCCAGACAATAATCATCGAAGCACCAAGTAATTGAGACCTTTGCGTGCATGATGGCAGTCTTGTATAACCCTTACGTTAAAGCAATAGTATTTTATAGTTATTTTCCCTTTATTCAAACCTAAGTGGAATATAAAATACTCATTTAAAATGGATTAGTACCTTTATAATGCAGTATTGCCGCTATTTAAACTTCAGCGAGCAGTTAGCCGTAAGAGCGATCTTTGACATTTTCCAACAAAATTCGCGTGAAAAGAGTTTCTTGTGCCGATCAATAAACTTTTGTTTTTGATTTAGGAGGGTATAGACTGTTTAAATCTGTAATTAAATAAAAAATAAACCGCCGCACTTTCAAGAAAATGGGCTTAGAAAATCGCCGAAATTCGCTGTCCTGTTACAGTCACGCAACATACCCGGATTAAAACCCTTGGGCAAAATTACCGTTACACTAAAAACTTGATTTTATGCATCCAAAACGTTTATTTTAAGGTACTTTAGCTTCAGAAAAAAATCTGTGCACTAATTCCTTAAGGAAAAATTGTTTTAGACCCGAGAAATTGCCATTGTTTTTGGTGGTTTTTAGGGCTTCCCTTAGCCAAAAACAAGGGGGGTGGTCAATCTCGAGAGTGAAAAGCCGGGAAATCTTGTTAATGTCACCAAAGTTAATCTTATCAGCTTGGTTCTTAATGCTGAAAAAATAAAGGAAATCGGCTGACCCCAATCTTTTGGCACCGCCCGGTTTTCTCTGACAATGGCTCTTAAATATTAACTGTCCTGCAGCTCCTCAGAGCTCCTAAATGTAGTTTTAAGCAAGTTCATTGTCTTGTTTACAGTCTGAAAGTAGCCATTTACCTCTACCTAGAAACTCATAAGGGGTTGAAACGTGTAACTCTCATATGTTTGCTTTGTCCGATGCTCGTGATTATTCATTTTCGAAAGTACCATATTTGGAAGGAGAAGAAGAGATAACTGACCAATCAAACTTCGTAAACAACGTGACGTAATTTTACTTCAGGTTCCCGCGCCCGCTTGAAAAAAATGGCCGACAAACGGGGGAAAAACTCCCGAAAGCCGAGAAAGCTTTCGAAGGTTGAATCCAGGAATCTTACCGAAGCACTGAGCAGGATACTATTGCCTTACCACCCGGGCCAAACATAACATTCTGAAACCCATTGACGTCCTCGCAACTTCTTGAAGTTGACAATTCAAAAAACGATGCCTCGTTTACCCTCTGCACAGTAAACTTATACTGCAAATAGGCTTTAAAAGTTCTTGTACTAAAAGTCTAGAGTGGACCATGAATGAACAGTAAAAAACATTTTCGAATAAAATTCATTAGCTGCGTATCGAAAAGTGTCCAAAACCTGAACCTGACATATTCGCAAAAAAAAAGTGATGCGTGTAATGAATGTGAGAAGCATTTAAGCTTAAATTCAGCTTGGATGTTGTAGTCACGATCTTATAAAACGTCTATCAAACATTTAAAAATACATAAATTCCCTTTCAAAAACGTAATTGTCTTGTCCATGGAGTGCAAAATGTACCTGAAAATTCACCAAAAACTTCACTGCCTTGGTTGCATTTCAAAACAGACCATGCGCTCCGTCGGGAAGAAAACAAGGTTGAATTCCTCGGAGGACGATTTCTTGATGAAAAGCTTCCCTTCCTCCACAAAAAGAAAGCTGAGCATTCTTTTGAACTTTCTCTTTCCATTTTTTTCTCTTTTAACGGTCTATTTTTACCTTGAAATACAGAACTCTTGTCTTAAAACATCTGCATAGTCATCGCGCAGCAGCGATTTGTCGAAAATGGATATCTCTCACTATAAGGTTTCCAAATATGGTAAAAGTGAATATTCACGAGCACTGAACGCGAGTTACACTTTTCAACCCCTTTGTGAGTTTATGGCCTCTACCTGATTTAGATGGCGAAATTATTGAGGCTGTTGGAAAAGAAAGAGTAATGTCTGTGTTACACATGTTGTAGTAACAACAGTGGGCAACGTTGGTTGGTGTAGGAGGATTATAACATAAAAGCTTTTCACCAAAATCTGAAATAGTACACCTCTTCGTTCGTATAATTTGTCCAGTTTCAATAACTTTGTCTAGAGAGACCAGGCATGCTCCATCTACAATTTTGGTCCCCACAATGTTCACATCTACAAATCAGCATCCATTTGCAACCAACTACAAAATAACACAGATCATTATATCAATACCCTGCGACAAAAATATAAAAAAAAAACACACCCAACAGCCATGACCAACCTTAACATATTCATCCCTCAAGGCTCAAATTATTTTCGGTAGGTGGCGGAACACAATAACTGGCCAAAGAAATTTTTGCCCAGTCAAGTTTAGTTTCTGACTGGTAAAGATAATAATTTTATTGGGAAAAAAGTTAACTTACCCTTATGTGTGATTTTCTACTGGAAAAAGTGAATGTACATGTATTTTTAAACAAAAAGATAAAGTCTATGATTCACAGGTGATAATTTGGCTGAGTCTAAAATATTATTACAAGTGAGGATTTGGCTGTTTTTCAGCCATGAGAGTGCATGTGTGACCGTCAAGATGACCAGTGAGTGAAGTTTTTGGCTGGTCAATTTTAAAGTCACCATTTCTGGCCAGACATTGTCCCTTAACCAGCCATTACATGTATTTTGAGCCCTGACCCTGAAATGCCTGCTATCACACATGATGCTGATCCAGATCCCTTGACCTACTCAAGAGGTCATCAGTTCTCACATTCATAGACAACTACATCACTTGGGCAGGGGAAGGAGATCTTTCAAACCATATCCAAAATGAGCATTATTTAGTCAAACTAGCCAGAGTAAAATGCAAAAAATAACACTTAACGTGGACCTAAAAATGGCCTTGCTTCTGTTCAACTCCATGAAGTCTTTTCTTACCTTCAGAATCATCAGTACTAGGATATTCGTGTATTTTCAAACAGTTCTTAATCTGGAACTTTGGCAAAACACCCAATTTACGACTGCGATTTTGTTTTGCTTTATATTCACCGCCTTGGGCAGTGAATATGTCATAGTCTGAGATAGCAAACTAATCAGATTGCTTGAATTACCAAGAGCACTGAGTGTGTATATACCAAAAACTAATATATAGATTTAGCCAGGGCTAAAAAGCGAAGCTCCCATTAATAAATATATAATTTAAATCAAACAATAAACTTGTAATCCACAAATCAGTTAACTTAAGGGCACATTCATGTGGCTTTTGAGGGAAAAGCTAAGTGATTTTAGAGTGAAACATCTCACATCGAGTTGACTTATATGTTCACCCAAAAAATAGCAATCATCTTCGATCACATTCAAGAGCCACAACGGCTCTTGATCACAGTAGATTAGGCCTGGAAAACAAATCAGGCCGAATCTTTTGCGTTCAATAAGTTTACTTTACAAAATCTTGCCAACAAATCTGGAGGTGTGTAAACCAACCTTTCATACTTTTTATACATCACATCTGAGGTGAAACAGTACTAGGAGGCGCTGTATTTATCATACAGACCTCAGACAGAATGAGGTTATTTCACTGATTTTCAAGACAAATTGCACTCAGTCAATATTCAGGACGATCAATCGTTGGCTTTTAGCGAAACTGTTCAAAAAAATTTCCAAAACCAGCCGGTTCTCACTTTTGACAAGCGGTCGAGTGTGTGAATGAACATTAATAGAGTTACGCTTCAACATAATAACGAATTTATTACGTTAATTTTTTTCATTTAATGGCTTTATAACGATGTGTAATCTTGAAAAGCGTTTGATACGAGCGACATTTTGAGTACTCCTGCAAGAGATGTTCATGAAAGACTGAAAACAAACAGCACAGCGATTAAAATTGCAAAAGAGACTTCTAACAATCAATAAAAGAAATATAATTCGGTGAAACATTTAAAGAGACAGCAATTTTCATTCACGAAGACAAGTATTGAAGTGTCTCTAAAAATCCTGAGTCTTTAAGTTTATGTTTTAAGCCAGCTTCCCAGTGTTTGCTTCTTTTCAAAGATGAACTCGAGGCAAGAAAATCGCTCAAAGTTTTCTTTCTACAGGCAAATTTATTACAAATTTTCTTCGGAACGTTTTCTTTCTATTTGCGGTGAGAAAATATATCTAAAGGCTTTTTAAAGTTCTGTAAGCTTATGTCAAACCTGATACTAGGTGAGATCATTGTCTCAAATCTTACAAACGTGCATAATTAACTTGCCGCATAAACTGTGCTCGACTTCATGAGGCTAGATATAAAAAAACAAACATCAGATACAATAATTACTCAGGCTTACCATTCGAGATGCAGCTCCTGAAAGCTATCAAGTAAGGCCGGAATCGCTTGAGACTTTTAAACACCTCTTACGTATCAAGCAAGGTGAAAAACGAAAATGATGCCATCCGAAATCGGATTTCCGACTTTGACAAGCGACACATTTCTCAACCAAAAACCCAATAAACAAACCAGCTATGAATAACAAAAGACTCTTGATAGCAGCTGTATTTCATTTTGTACATCCAGTGAAAAAAGACATCAAAAAACATCACAAGTTGACACAAAACTCTGTCAGCTTCAGCTGTTAAAGTAAACAAGTTTCAAGATAATAATAATAATAATATACAATATTTATAGAGCACTAATTCCCAATGGTCCAAAAGCGCTTTACATAATAAAAAATAACAACAAAATCCTAAATCTACAAAACTACAAAACTACATTGTCATCCTATAAAAACATCATCATTCTATACGACAACATCATAACAAATTTTAAAAAGCCAAGTCTTAAGCTTAGATTTAAAAGAAGAAAAGGGAATTACAAGATCTAAGTTCGAATGGAAGTGCATTCCAAACAGAAGGTGCAGCAATAGTAAAAGACCGGCCACCATAAGTTTAAAGATTAAATTTAGATGTAGAAAGTAAAAATTGATTAGAGGATCTAAGAAGTCTACCAGGTGTATAAGGCTTGATGAGATCAGTGATATAGCTAGGTGCAGCACCATGAAGTGCCCTATATGTAATTACTGCAATTTTGAAAGTTATCCTTTGTTCAATTGGTAGCCAATGAAGTTGAATAAGCAATGGCGTAACATGTTCATATCTACTAGTAAGGTGAATAAACCTAGCAGCACTATTTAGGACACTCTGTAAACGTTTCAAGACACATTTAGGCTGACCGTAGAGCAATGAGTTACAATAGTCGATCCTTGCAGTAACAAATGCATGAGTTAGAGTTTTACATGTATCATAAGATAGAAACTTGCGAATCTTAAAAATATTGCGTAAATGAAAAAACGAAGACTTGCAAACAGCAGTAACGTGCGGCAACATCGATGGAGAGTTATTAAAAATAACCCCAATATTTTTAGCAGTAGTTGAACAGTCAACAGTGTCAGAGGCAATCACCAGGTTTTTTAACGCAGGACGTGGGTGATAGGAGGATGAAAAAACTATAATTTCAGTATTCCCACTGTTCAGCTTCAGCTTGTTATTTAACATCCAAAGGTCAATATCTTTAACACAATCTTCAAGAGCAGATTTACATGTTGACAAATCCTCAGGCGATGACGTTTCAAAAGATAAATATAGCTGTGTATCATCAGCATAAAAGTGATAAGATAGATCATGAGATCTTGCAATATCAGCTAAGGGGGAAGTGTACAAAGAATACAGCAAGGGGCCCAACAGGGAACCCTGAGGTACTCCATAAGGTAAGGCATGCACATCAGAAGAGACATCTTGGATTCTGACATACTGAGTGCGATCAGATAGATATGAACGAAACCAGTCCAGTGCCTGGTCACAAATGCCAAAACGGGTAGTCTAGCAAGGAGAAGAGAATGATCAACTGTATCAAAAGCAGCAGACAGGTCCAGTAGAACCAAAACAACAGATTTTTGATTGTCAATGGACATAGCAGTGTCATTTTAGACTCTGAGAAGAGCCGTTTCGGTGCTATGGTGAGCACGGTAGGCAGATTGAAAGACTTCACACAGACCATTGTTGTCAATGTAGTCAACATGCGGCAGAGCCACTACTTTCTCAATGACTTTGGACAAGAAGGTGAGGTTAGAGATCGGCCGAAAGTTCTTAAATTCTTGATAATCAAGACTTGGCTTTTTCAACACAGGACGAATTACAGCTTGTTTAAGTTCAGTGGGCATGACAGAGGTCTCCAAAGACAGCTTAACAATTTTCCAGATCATAGGGCAAAGGAGATCAAGACAACCAAGGAGTATTCTAGAGGGGACAGAGTCAAGTTCACAAGACTTTGATGCCAAAGGGAGCACAATCTGAAGTAAGGTCGAACATGACGGACAGCTCAAACGATGGAGTCTAGTTGTTTCTACTGTGACTTCATTAAATAAATAAGTTCCCTGCATAGGGTTCGATTCCAGTTCATGTCGAATAGTAATATTCTTCTCACCAAAAAGCCAATGAATCTATTTGCAAGATCCGCCACGGAAGAGGAAGATGGATACTGCGGTGCAGGACTCCGATGTAACAACTTACCGACAATGCCAAACAGTTTCCTCTGATTAAGGCAATTATCATCAATAAGCTTGGTGTAATATTGTGAGCGGACAGAGAGTAATAGCTCATTGACAATACGATTTTGCTCAATAAAACACAGACGATCTTCGGGCAATCTAGTCCTACGCCATCTCCTTTCCAGCCAGCGACGAACTCTTCTCTCCAGTTTAATCTCCTCACTAAACCATGGAGGAGCGGGACGTATGGTAACCATGCGAGATTTTAATGGCGTATGCTTATCCAAAACACTAGATAATTCCGAATTATACAAGTGAAGCAGCGTAAGTAAATCATTGGATGATTCAGACAAAAGAGGAGACATTGCAACGTCTTGTCGAAAATGCTCCAAGTAGTTGGCTTTTAATTTCCGACCACAAATACGCTTCCTTTCCAAATTAGGCTTAACAAAACGAAGATCAGCACAAACAGTGTAATGATCCGATGTCTCTGAGGAATCATCAACTGAAATAGCATTTAAAATGTATTCAGCATCACTAGTGATGACCAGATCTAAAGTATGACCAGCTCTGTGGGTGCAACTACGAACATGTTGTTGTAAATCAAATGACTCCAATAAGCTCAGGAAATTAGCCGCCACAGTATCAGTTGTATCATCAATATGAAAATTAAAATTACCAGCGATTACAAGTGAACCAGTTTTAGTGATATAGGATTCTAAAAGCGACGAAAATTCATTCATAGAAAGCTCAGTAGAAAGATTGTTTCCAGATGACCTTGGAGGACGATAGACAATAAGGATGGAAACAGATTGCGAAAAAAACTTAACTTCACTTTCGATGGCTTCAAAGGAAATAAAGGTGTCCAGATAGACCTTTGATGTCTGCTTAACTGGCAACGAACTTTTGAAAAGCAATCCGACGCCACCACCTCTTCCATCACGAGCAGAGTGTAAAAAGCGATAGCCAGTTGGGATAAGACTTCCAATTACGAAATTACCATAATCCCCAGTGTTGAGCCAGGTCTCGGTAATAGCAAAAATAACAAAATGCTGCATAAATTTTCCGCATGAACTAACCTGTCAAATTTTGACCAATCAGAGCATAAAAATTGGACGTAGAGCGTGACCAACGCGTGACCAAGGTAAGAAAAGGTCTTCCCCGCCTGTATTTTTGAGTAACTGGCTGAATTTTCGTGTCCGAGGTAAGTTTGAAATCAAAATCTTAATAGTGCTGGGCTACAGTGACATAAACACGACATATTCCATATAATTGTTTAAAAAACAAACTTGAGCTTGCCATCATTTGAAAACTAGTAACTTGTCAGCGGATAGCTGAAGTACCTACCACCTTGATAGGTCGACACCTGAGCCCGCGATACGGTCAGGTGATACTGGTCAGCGGATACCCTGTTTTGACAGCTGTCAATTGATGACAACATTGATGTGCAATCAGTTTTCTCCTGGGCTCCCAAACTAGCTAGAAAGTGCGAGAGTAAACATTGGCGTGCCTGTCTGCGGACGGACGGTCGTTCGTTCGGTGTACAGTCACGTGATAACCAAATTTTCTGGGATGGGTAGATTTACTTAGCTATGGGGCTCCGCCCACGCTCGCGCCCTTCGCGCGCGCGTGGAGCTCCGCTAATAATTTATATTCACAACAACATTAACTTTATTATATTGAACAGATCATTATAATTACACTAATATGGGGAATTTAGGAAAACCTTATGGGCTTTACTATTTTTTTTTTATCAGGTCTGGATGCCATAAACAGCATACATGTAATCTAACTATAAATCTAATTATAAGTTAATTTCATTTTATAAACTTGCACACTACTGAGCATTCTCTAAACACTGTTGTGACAAAAGATACAACTGTACTTTTTAAATTTCTTTTTCATACTACATTGTGATTTTGTATTCTTTAAATCTTCTGGTACAGAGTTCCACAAATTCGTCCCTTTACACTGTATTGAATAATAGCCGTAGTTTGTTCTGTAAAACTGCTTATTTATATCATTGCCTCAATGTGTAGCATACGAATGAAGTTGACTATTCAAAATGTAAATATCTCTAAAATTTTATGGCAACTTACTATTAAATAGGTCAATCACAAAAAGGATAGTTTGCTGATTATTTAATCGATTAACATTAAGGATCTCCAATTTTTGAAAGAGCAGATGACTCAGTGTACGAGGAAAAGAGTCTTGTCTTGTAATTATTACCCCAAACAATATTGCCATAAATAAGGTGAGGGTATATCAATGAGTAATACAGACTTACTAATAAATCCTTCACTATAAAATGGCAAACCTTGCATAAAATTCCTTCTGTTTTTTATATTACAGTTTTAACTGTAATTAAAATTAAAATTATAATAATTAAAATTATGTTGCCCCTGAAAGACCACAAGTATTGCAGGACTTTCAGTGATATATAATAATTTAGTTTGCCCATTTAAGTCCTATTGAGTCACTACACTATACATGTATATAAGACAACAAGTTCATTAGGTTCATTAACTTAGGATTTTCATCTCTTACATGTACTTTCAACACAGTTTCCAATAATTGGTAATACGGTCATCTCGTTATTATGCCCACTTTAATTTGGCTGCCTGGAGAAATGGCCATACATTTTCTTGTAAAAAAAAAACCCTTGTTAATATGGTCACCCGTTAATACAGCCAAATTCTTTTGGCCCATTGTTGACCCTATTAAAGGGGTTCTACTGTATAACTGAACAATCCCAGGAAGGAAAAGTTTCTCTAACAAAACAAATTACAGTTAGAACCCAAAGAAATTTTCTTAGACAGATACTCAATGTATTTCTTGTAGGAACTTGGATCGTGGATCAGGCTCTTTTAGAAAAGAAAAAAAAACTTGGAACACTAAAAAAGAAAATGAGAACAGACTAGCCACAGGCTTCTGCTTTAATACTAATAAGAGTATTATATTTACACATAACTACTCGGATTAACTGTCTTGTCTGTACTTCAGTCTGTCAGAAATACAATCTCACATACTGATTATAAATTATAAAAGAATTACACTATTGTTTGACACATGTGAGTTATTATGCATTAAAATATTCATAACCTAAAAACTGAAAATTTTACTCGTACTGCATTATCTTTTCAAAGAAAAATAAAAGGCATTTAGAAAACTATTGGTCAACCAGGTAAACCGAAAAGACTTTAAATCACAAGCCAGGCTGTGGTTTTCAATGCTACAGCGGCTGTAGTTTAATTATAAAATCTCGCATTATTATTCAGTTGAATTGACGAAAATTCTTCACAAATCATCCAAACATATTACCATTTTCGGAGCGAGGAAAAAACTGTTTAATTTTGGTTTCTTGAAAATCCAAAAGTTAAAAAACCACAGGGAAAGTCGAAGAAAACGACTGCGCGCTCTCGCACAAAAGGACAGCCGTATCATGTATTCAGAGCGGAAAAACGTTCTGCGCAAGCTTCTGCGCATCCCTTATCGCAGGCTCAAGGTTTCTATGTTTTGACTATGTTTGTGTTGCTGGAGTTCTGAGGTGCGAAGGTTTGCTCCCTGTAAAGCATTTTTATTTGAAATGTTTGCTTTTTTTTTCGTCGCTTGAAAATTACGTTGGATTCAGAACAATCAATGTTAAAGGAAAAACGGATCATTCCGTCAGTCTGAGGTTGAATAAAAGGTTTTGAACATTTTTTAAGAGGCGAGTATTTTTCTGATTGTGCATCCGATTAATTTATAAGTTGATTTCGCCGGGTTGAATTAAAACCAGCTTGTATTCTGTTATTAGTAGTTACGGTTACTTTTTTTACATGCCCAGATTTATTACCTTTGCAGAACCAGCTTTATCTTTGTCTTCAGTCAAAAAACCATATTGCTGTTTTAACGCATCAGAGTGAACAAACTTGTGCGCTTATTAAACTTTCTCGAAAATAGAAGGCCAGCAAGCTTACTAAAGATCATTTTTCTGTTGCTCAAGTAATGACAGTCAGAGTTTTTTTCATTTTTCATTACATAGTTTTGTTTTCCAGTGCACTGTGAAAGATCCTGTTCTTTATAAGAATAACCTTCTGTACGCAAATTGTCCTTTTCACTCGCTGTGAAGTAGAGAACGACAACTGCCGGCAGTGACTTCAAAACAATTGACTCTTTTCCCGTAAACAACTGCTGCAGCTGGATTTGACTGAGGCGAGCAAAACAAACCCTTATGTGCAATTTTCTGTACTTTCTAATGATCGGCTGAGTTTAATTTGCTTAAACGAAGACCCTCGCAGGGACTAGTTAAGCTTATTGAAAATAGCTAAATGGTGAATCATGGCTTCGCTGACAAGTTGCAACTGATCTTTTGCTTTTAAGAACTTTAGGTAGGTTGTTTTCGAACAGAAAATTCATTTCTTCATTATCAGCAAGAAGTTTTTGAAATAATGTAAATTTAACTTTGTTTGAAGGAAATCCTACTTATATTTTACGCGCGTAGGTTTTTGACAGATGTTTAATGCCTGTTCAACTTGACTACACAAAGCAAAATTTATATATCTGCGCGAAACGAGCAAGTTTAAAAAAACTATAGTTGCTTTGAAACCGATTTTTGCGGAGATTTTACTAGATAAAGATTGACCTTTTTTCTGCCCACATATCAACACAATAACTTCTAAACTGAGGGTTTTGTTTATATTTTAGTGATCTGCGAAACTACGAGTGTCCGATCGAGCGAGGGTTGTAAAATATCAGCTCGAGTGCGACAAAGTTCAGTGACTTCAAACACATTGTGGGCAAGAGTTAATTTTTTTGGGCAAATGACTGTCCAAAGATATGTTGTTTTGGTGTCCACAGTGGAGCTCCGGACCTTATATATCCAGGAACTTCCTTATATGAACACATTTTGTGAATGCATCTCAAAAAAAATCGGACCTACGCATGCACATTTCCAGTACAACGCAAGGAAATTAATGTCGTTAAAGTCCGTTTTACTATGAGGTATTCTTCGAGAAAATTAAGTAACGACAAGGTTATAACCACAGCTTGCAACTTTTGAAGACAAATTGCCTGTTCTTTCCAGGTTATGAGTGGAAACATTTTATTCTTAGGCAATAAAATATTTGAAATCCAGCCATTTTTTCAAACCCGGCCAGGGGATCTGGGCAAAAAAGTTCACGCATGCTCATTACGTTTTTCCGCCCTGAATATCATGTACAGTGTGCAGGCTTCAAAGATTTTCGTAACACAAAATCAATAATATCAAATCCATGACGTATTCTGAAAATAAAATTAACTACATAACTGGGAAATGAAAACAGAATAATTCTGTATCAAAAACTTTAGGATCTGGCCTCAAAAATGAAATCCAAAAAGACTCGAAACACTCTTCGATGCAGAACTGTTCAGACAACCTGGTGTCACGGTGGAGATTCAGTTTAGGTGCGTCGCATACAACCAAACAGACAATAAAAAACAACGCAAATGGGCTCGAATACGACTTACCAATTCGCAGAACTGTCAACAGAGTTAGTAAAGTGACAGTCGACGAGAGCTTCTGCATTTTATGGGCGAATATTTTCATGACATAACCAATTTGATGGACGCAGAGCCAGACGCGTACGGCTGTTAATCACGTGACCAGACGGCGCTTGAATACAAAGGAATGATGACGTGCAGCGTGTTGACTTACTGTAGTCAGTAAACAAATTACTCTCACGGGCAGCTAGCATGGGAAGAGTAAAAATCGCGGATTGAAGGTATCAATGTAATTCACGACTACAGATTTCAAAGAAAAGATTCATCATAATGGCTTAAAAGCGATGCCCTGCAGGCTGACCAGAAAATAGAGAGAGATGGACGCTTTGGTGGTTTTAAATGACGTATGATCAGTGTTCTTCTTGCTCGGTCCAGCTTTTCTCTCTCGAAGTGTTTCAACGTGGTACTGTGAGGGTTGTAGCGTTGCAGTTGTGTCCTCCGTTGCAGTTTGGTCCTCTCATCCAATCAAAGTGCGTTGTGATCGTGTCTTCGCTATTTGACTTCCCAACTAGGGAAGGCCTGTAGTATGAGTTTTGTTCGTTTCGTCAGTGCTGTTCCGGTGGAAGACATGTGTACAATGAAACAGTTTTGGAGCGTTTTCCCCTATGGGGTTTTGGAGAATTTTACAGGAGTGCGAAGTATGTTCGAAACTTTCCTCGGTCAACGCATATGTTCATATGTTGGAGAGCTAGAAAGCATGGGACAGGAATGAAAGCACAAGCCTCGTGTCCAAATAAAGAGTTCGAAGAAGGACAGTAGTAGCAAGAAGAATGATCCAGTATTAAAGAAGAAGTGATGCAATGATTTTCGAGCTTCTGAGGTAAGATGTTATTTGCAGTTCTTTCAGAAGGCTTTTTTATATAAGGATTAGAGTCATGGTACAGATAAGCTCAAGCTAGGCTACAGTGTAGCTCTTGTTTTTATAGATCGTGAAGTTGTGAACTTTTTTGATTTTGCTGCAAATTATAAGTTAAGTTAAGCTTATTTACCGAACCGGGCATGTAAAAAGTGACCGTAACAGGAAAAAACTGAAGCATTGTTCATGGGTATTTTGAAGTCTTCCTTTAGAAAATGAGAACCTATTTCAAAGTTTAGGCTAAAGAGTTTCCTGCATATATGAGGGCCCTCAAATTAGCAAACTTAGGGATTGGTGCAGTCATTCAGGCAGGCGACGGCATGACTCTCTGCAAGTGGCTAAGAATAATAATGTGGAAATTCAATGTGGACGTGTTTTGCTTTTCATTGGGAAGATGACGCTGTTAGACGTTTTTTGGATCAAAATTCTGCAAGAAAATGTGAGTACGGTTTAGCCTGCTTTCAATTTTTAATTTGGTCAACTCTCTAAGATGGACACTTCTGGGATCAGAAAAAAGAGTCTGTCTTAAAGAGATGTCCGTCTTTAAGCGAATCATATAAAGCAGGGTTGTCAGAACGTTTTGAAGTAGATGGCTGAGTAGTCAAAGTGAGCGGCCAGCCCAGGGATGTTTTATTTTAAAAATGCCATCCGTAAAGAAATGCCAAGCAGAGTAGCCCGTCAATACTAACCGGCGATTTTCACCTGCAGCTGGCTACTTTCGACAACCCTGATAAAGGGAATAAAGCAAAGCAGGGACCAGCTCTAGGTGTCCAATTTACGTTGTAGTGAGATGTCCGTTAAGGGATTTTGTATTTTAAAATTCAGTATGAGAGCTACAGTAGTCCCATCCTCGGAGACCCAGGGGCAGTCAGTCGTGTCGGGAGAAAAGGCTGGACGAAAGTTTTCAAGTACGGGCGAAAAAGCCCCTGGGTACCGACTCTCACCGAACTATTTCCAAAAATTCAAGCAGATGCCGGCTCCTGCTTGGGCACAAAAAATGCTTTGTATTATTGTGCCCAATCGGCGAACAGTTCCTCCTGAGTTCTTTTCCTGAGTTCGTTCACGACGGCTATTGTCTTTTTAACCATACTGTTACTTCTTACCTATACTGTTGTTCCAAAAGTGGCCAAAGTTAAAATTCGACAAATTTCCAAGTTACAAGACTCCATCAATAGTGAGTTTGCGCAACAGAAAGAAGAGGACGGCAAAACGCATGTGTGTGACAATCGCAACGTGGCTATCACTTGCGTGTTTTGTCGTGATCTTTACTTGACATTACTGTTTCTGATCATTTACTAAAAGATCTGTTTAAAGGAGGGTGAAGTTTGGCGGAATTTTTTTTCAAACAAAATTTTTGTCACGCTTGCCAGATAAGGCTTGTCGTCTTTTTTCCCCTCTTGTCCTGTAAGTTGGTTTCTGGGAAACTGCCCACCTACCGCTCCCATAAGCAATCATTTTGGCCTAAGTGAGAAGTAAGTGTTAATGTTAGCTTAGGGGAGGGGTAGGTGGGTAGTTCCCAGAAACTTAAATTGATCCCGTAAGTTCACTATTCACTCTGGGACTGGAAGTATTAGGAGTTTAGGCATACAGAAGTTCTCTTTTAGTACTCAAACCTGTGTTTAGTAATCACTCATGGCCTCATTACCAGTTACCGTCGTCATGTGTCAAAAAACGGCGTTTAAGTGAACCTCTCATAAAATTAATTAAAAGCCGAGTGTTTTTCTGAAAAAATCTTTCTGCTAGGCCCCCCTCCCAAGCTCTGAATTTTTCACATGAAAGATTCACAACTGAGTAAATGTTTCGAAATATGCACTTCCTTGGTCACAATGTGCGCATTCTATTCATTTTGCCAACATAAGAGGTGATAGGCTGACACCCTTGTATCTTAAGTCTTGCATGGGAAAGTGATACCCCAATTTCTTTGGAAAGGAAAAGAGGCTACTTCGTACTCACAGTTTAACCGTTTACGGTTTAACAGTTATTAACATCAAATTTCTCCTTGTAACATTCAATGATTTGTGCAACAGAGTGGGCATGATCGCACAAAATGAGTTTGCGTGATATTTCATCAACTTCTTAGGCAACAAATGAGAAATTTGGTCTGAGGGTTAACGTATTTTGCGTTTAAGAAGAAAAGTCTACCTCGCACACTTGTAGAAACCTCTATGACCTCTGACCACTTTCCTGGAATATTATCATCATATTCAGCACGAACTTTGACGTAGAATGTCTTGTCCTGATCTACATTCAATACAGCACTTGGGAACCTTTCTTCGAGGCTTAAAGCAACTGTCAGCCTCTTCCATCCATCTTCCCGGAGATCAAAGTTGTTTGTGCGGACAATGGTGAAGCTTTTAAGCATTCCTAATAAAGTTTTAGGCCAAGTCCACGAAAGTTTGACTTGTTTTGGTGACAAAATACTAAAACTGACGTTTGGAGGTGCTCTACCTGAGGTCTCACTAGGAGGTTGAATCTCTACCATGTCACAAAAGGGTCCATAATCGTTTTCATTTGCAAGACGCGCCTTGATATAAAATATTTTGTTTTCTTGAATTCCCTCCAAGCTGACAGTAGAGCCCTTCAAGAAGGTGACAAGAAATGACAAAGACATGCTTTTTTCCAGCCATTCTGGTTCTGGAAATGACTTATTGTATGTGTAACGAATCTGGAAACTAGTAAGTTGGCCGTTTGTCCTGAGAGGAGAGTCCCACGTGATGTGCACAGTTGAGAGAGTCACATACTCATATTTAATATTTCTTGGTGCTGTAGGCCCTAAAGAAGAAAAAAATATCTAAATTATATTAAAATTTCTTTATTTACCCTTAAGAATCCCAACGGGTAGAAGGCAAACCAGTTGGCTATTTACAAGCGCGGCCGGGGATTTGATCTCGGGACTATCCGGAACCAATCCAGCTCGCGGTCAGGGCGGGACTTGAACTCGGTGCCTCCGGATTACAAGTCCGTCACTCAAACCACTCAGCCACGCTGCTTCCACACTCACTAATGAGAGAAGTAAACACTAGACTGTAAGCACTCTCTCGGGATAGGATTTTTAACGCGAACTTAAGTACCAACTTAGCACTTATAACATCTACACAAGCAAACCAGAAATAATTCTGATCAGAAAGACAACTGGTTGGCGCCAACCGTTTGGGAAGTTTCAGATTAATATGGACTATCATTTGAAGCAATGCCATCCAATTCTCTGTCAACTTTTTTCTTTTTTCAATATTACAGTTTTCGCCATTTATCTGTGGACATCACATACCACTTCCTAGTTAAATCGAACATTGTGTAACTGTAGTACTGACAGAACTGTGGAATATCGTAGTCTCGGTTTCATAATGGGATTGGACGGAAAAGACATAAGTTTTCTTGGGTTCAAGCCACGTCAAGAGGAATTGCTCCGTGTAGGCCTTTCGCTTCTGCAAAAGTTTAATACCAGTTACGTCATCATGAAGATAATACGTAACGGTGTAGTAAGCAATCGGGTCTGCAGATGGCTGACTTTTCCACGTCAGTAGGAAGGGAGGGATGTCTCAGGCGTGTCTTGCCAAGTCCACATCTTTTACATTGGACATTCACAATATGGTCAATTGACAGCTGTCAAAACAGGATAGCCACTGACCAGTATCCCATGACCATATCGCGGGCTCATGTGTCAACTCATTGAGGTGACGTGATTTATTTGGAAGCTGTCCGCTGACCAGTTAATTATTTTACTAGATCGCGATCAATGTTCAGTCTCATACTTTTAGTTTGGGATCGGAGCACGGGAAAACTGATACACATCAATGTTGTGATCCATCTACAGCTGTCAAAACAAGGTATCCGCTGGCCAGTATCACTTGACTGTATCGCGGGCTCAGGTGTCGACCCATCGAGGTCAAGTGTTTTTTTGAAGTTATCCGCCGACAAAGTACTGGTTTTCAAATTATCGCAGGCTCAACTTTAATTTTTTTTTAAATTCATATCAAATATGTTGTGTTTATGTGCCGCACAATTAAAATTTTGATTTCAAACTGAACTCGGACGCGAAAATTCAGCCAGCTGCTACAGGCAGGGAAGACAGTTGCTGTTGACGTTTCTCGCCATGTCCAGGTCACGCTCTACGTCCAATATTTATGCTCTGAGGTGAGTTCATGCGGAAAATTTATGCAGCATCTTGAATCTTGTTTACTTTGACAGCTTAAGCTGACAGAGTTTTGTGTCAACTTGCGATGTTTTTAACTTTCTTTTTCCACTGGATGTACAAAATGAAATTCAGCTGCTGTCAGGAGTCTTCTGTTATTCATGGCTAGTTTGTTCACTGGGTTTTTGGTTAAGTCAAAGTCGGAAATCCGATTTCGGATGGCATCGTTTTCGTTTTCATCTTGCTTAATGCGTAAGAGGGCTGCAAAGTCTGAAGCGATACTGGCCTTACTTGATACTTTTCAGGAGCTGCATCTCGAGTGGTAAGCCTAAGTTATTATTGTATTTGATGTTTGTTTTTTATTCCTAATTTAATGAAGTCGAGCGTAGTTTATGCGGCTATTTTGTCTACGCACGTTTGTAAGATTTGAGACAATGATCTGACCGAGTATCAGGTTTCAGTTATAAGCTTACAGATCTTTAAAAAACCTTTAGACATTTTCTCACAGCAAATAGAAAGAAAACGTTTCAAAGAATATTTAGTTATAATTCTGGCTGTAAAAGAAAGGTTTGAGCGATTTTCTTGCCACGAGTTCGTCTTTGAAAAAAAGCAAACACCGGGAAGCCGGCTTAAAACATAAACTTCAGCTTTAAGCTCGAAGACTCAGGATTTTTAGAGACACTTTAATACTTGTCTTCCTGAAAGTGAATTGTCGTCTCTGTATATGTTTCACCGAATTATATTTCTTTTATTGATTGTTAGTACTCTCTCTTGTAATTTTAATCGTTGTGCCGATTGTTTTCAGTCGTTCAGTAAACAACGCTTCCCGGAGTACTCAAAATGCCGCGCGTTAAACCGTTTTAAAATAAAAAATAAACATAATAAATTCTTTATTATGTTGGAGCGTAACTCTGTTAATGTTCATTCAAACACTCGCCACTGCTAGCACTGTAAAAGTCAGAACCGGCTGGCCGTATAGATGATTTTGAAAATTTTTTCAACGGTTTACGGCTAAAGCCCACGCGTGCTTCGATCGTCCTGAATAGCAATTTGTATCGCAATACTGCATTCTGTTGTCCGAGGTCTGTATGATAAAAACAGTGCCTCATAGTACTGTTTCACCTCAGATGTGATGTATAAATGATATAAAAGGTTGGTTTACACGCACCCAGATTTGTTGGCAAGATTTTGTAAAAAAAACTGGTCGAACGCAAAAATTTCGGCCGGAATTTTTTTTCCAGGCCTAATTAATCTACGGTGATCAAGAGCCATTATGGCTCTTAATAAATGTGATCGAAGATGATTGCCAGTTTTTAGGTGTACTTATGAGGCTATCAACTCGATGTGAGATTTGGTTCACTCTTGGGCTGTTTGCAAATTATTTTTTGTAAAATGACTTAGCCTTTCCCTGAAAAGTCACACGAATGTGCTCTAAAGTTAACTGAATTGTGGAATACAAGTTTATTGTTTGATTTAAGTTATAAATTTATTAATGGGAGCCTCGCTTTTAGCCCTGGCTAAATCTATATATTATTATATTATTCATTCTATTATTGGTACTTAAGTTTTGCAATTTTGGTGAAGGATTTATTTTTGCCATTTCAACAGGCACATATTATGAATAAATAGCATTATTATTCATTCACAATATTTCCCTGATTCTGATTGGCTAAAAGCACACGCATAATTCACCATAACCAGTTACCGATGACCAAATTTGGAAAAATTTTGTGTTTAACTAGGAAATGACGTCAAAAATGCAGCCTTCTGCGGGATGCACCGTTTAATAACTGAGAAGATCTGAGGACGAGATTGAGTTGTTTTCGTCGTAAAAACTAAAATGGCAGACACTTCACCTGTTTCAAGAGTAAGAACTACAGCTGGAACTAGGCGAAATAATGGCTAAAAACATAGCAAAAACAGTAGGAAGACAACTCGGAGGGCGACATCTGCTATTTGGAGAATATTTGCGGAGCTGGACAAACCTAAACATAAACTATCGAAGATAAACTTAACATCGATGCAGGTAAGCTTCTTTTAGCTATGTTTTTAAACTAGGAATTATTTTGAATGAATAATAAAACAATTATTGAATCGGCTTTCGTATCATATGAAGAATTATGGAGATCTCGGAGGGTGTTTTAACACCCTCCTCGATCTCCATAATTCTTCATAAGATACTCAGCCTCATTCATTAATTGTTAATGAAATTGTACAATTCTTAATTTCATTTTATTTTTCAAAAAGTCTGAACCCTAATTTCGCTAAGGGACTCGTACAAATCTAGCGATTAACATGAAGATGATGCACGGCTAGATTCTTTACTTAATGTGTGAAATCTCTGCAAATTCACGTCATTTCACAACAGAAGGTAACAAAACAGAACTTACCAGTAAAATTAGTTAATTGTCTGGGTAAAGTGAATTTGTTGACACATATCCTGTATATGTTTTTGTTACCACATGCTAATCATTGCCCGGCCTTCCTTTCAGGAAGAAACGAATTATAAAATGGCCTGGGTTTTTCCTTCGTCGTCGAATCACCCTCTGCTCTTTAAACTGCATGCTTGTACTGGCAGAATATCACGTGATCGATTTCCGGCAAATTTATCGGTTTAGAGGCAAACTCCCCTTGACATGTCGTCAAGAACAAAAGGCAGCTTTTTTGTCAGTCGGTGGCGTTAACATTGTTGTTTTGTTGCCTCTGTGAAAGGTTGACAATTATTTTGGTCGAAATGTTTAGTAATATGTGTTATATAGAGGATAATGCATCCCAGAACTGTCAGACTAACACAGTGGCTCCATCCATTTTATCAAGATCGGCATTGTGATCGCTGGTTGCGAGAAGAAGACACACTAAAAACGTGAGTAATTTTCACTTTATATATTTAGTGCAAGTCACGAGATTTTATATAGCAGTTGAAGAAACACTAAGCGTGTACCGAGGTGGAAGGAAGAAGCAGTCTTTTTAAAATGTATGGACAGTTTTTTGTGCTTTAAATTGTACAACTTGACTGTTCGATCTGTATAAACATGTCCAAACACATCACTGTAAACACCTTAGAAATTTTATGATTTATAGCTTTTATCGCAAAACAGTAAGACACGCTTTGATTTTAGTAATATAGCATAGTTTGTACCAAGTTGCAGGAAAGTGGAAGTAAATTACCGTTTCGGTGCATTAATTTTCATTCATCAAAACAAACAAATCTGACTGTTCATCGCAGAAGTTTGTGCTTGGTCCAAGTCTTGTGCTTCCCGGCTGTCTCGGTATAAAAACGAAACTTAGTATATCAAGGGAAAGAAATATTCTTTGACTTTTTTTGGCATATATGGATTAACTTGTATCGAGCTCGCACGGAAGCAGCAGGTTTGTAAAGCACGTAGAGTTATTGAATGCTAAAATTCAACATGATACAACATCTCATTGTTAAATTAAATTAGAGATTACATGTAAGCTTATAGCTTTTTAAATCAAAGAAAGACTATCGTCAACTTGTGGGAATGTTGTTTAGAGAATAATCAAGTGGTTATCAACTCTGGTTTTCCCACAGTAATTTGTAGGAAATGATTGAAATTCAGATTGTTTATCCACATATTTAATATACTATCTTTTCTCTGGAAACACAATACTTTTCTTGCTGTTTATTGCACTTTGTTAAATAACAGTTATTTGAAAAGCTTAACTTTGGCAACAGTGATTTTAGGTTTTAGCACCCTAAGCGGTTCCAATCCGCAAATTTAAACCCCTAAAAGGTACGACGAGCACCCCCGTTACTTTAATAGGGGAGTACCCCTAAAAGGTACCAAAATCTTGTTTTATGGGCGTGTCCAAAATTCATTTCCATCCCTAAGAGGTACCAATTCAACAACAACAAATTATACATGTATAAAGGTACCGAGACAACTTTGGCAACAGTAATTTTAGGTTTTAGCACCCTAAGCGGTTCCAATCCACAAATTTAAACCCCTAAAAGGTACGACGAGCACCCCCGTTACTTTAATAGGGGAGTACCCCACCGGGCCTATGATGCGAAGCATACACGTTTAACGTGGTGTGCTACGGGGACAATTATTTTCCAAAGATAAAATTTAAATCATTTAATAGTTTGTATCACTCGGTGTACCTTCAGGGTTTTGCTTTATTGTGCAAATTAGAGCTTTTGTTATTTAAACTTCACTGGGATTACCAAATTTATGAAAATGAAAGGAATAGCAATGACGTCATCGTGTAAATGACCTATAACCTGTACATCAAGAGATAAGCACGGCAATCTCTTAATTTTTTTTTAGCCAGGCTTAAAATAGCTGTAGATTCAAGTAACTGACCTGTGCGTTTACAGCATTCCAGAGACTGATTTTGGGGTGCCCGGCATGCCAGAGAATTTGGCCTGCTCGGCATGCCAAAGATTTTGCCACACGAGGCATGTTGGGTATGAATTTCTCATTAGAACCTAGGCATCTCGCGGCGCGGGTGAGAAGGTCACGTTAATTCAAAATCTGCTTACAGGGCATGCAAATTTCTGTTGCATGCCGATTCAAATGCAAAAACACTCTGGGGCCACCCCTTCTATTGCCAGTGAGCAAATCATTGACGATAGGCGTGAGAAAAATTTTTGCGTGCTAACCAAAATTGAAAACGTAGCAGAAATGTCCTCAGTTGCTGAGTCATGCCCTAGGGAAGGTTCCTGACATGGATGAGGAAATTTTCCTCAAACAGCATGTGATCATGCCGGCCAGGACGTATCGCCCCTTTTTAAGGCTAGCTAGGCTCATTTTTTGGCTCCATGGCCTGAAATGACGCAAAATTCATGCCCTAAATGATGAAAGTCCAAAAAAGGTCCTCGAAATTTTAGTTTCCAAGCCGTTCCAAGATGGACAAACATGTTTTATGGATCACGCAACACCGTCTGGGTTACTTGGTTAATAAATGACAACCCTCTAGGCTAGTGGATTAATAATTGATAGTGTTCATTTTTTGACGGAGAATCGACCCATTTTATAAACTGAGCTTGCCCATTTTTTCTTTGGAGACCTTCAGTGACTGATACGCCATCGGGTAATTCTCTGGAGACATTCCAGACCTTAATCTAATTGGTCCGCACTTTACTGGAAGGTCTTGTTACACATCTTCCTCACGACCGTTTTTCAATGCTTGAATGAAATATTCAAACGTTTTCTCGCCAGCTATATGCAAGCTATGTGCAAGTTAAAAAAGGTTTTTTTCTGTTTCGAGAGCGGAGATGGAAAAAGCATTGGTTAAAAATCAACTGCGCCTCAAGCGATTCTCAGTGAATGGGAAACAGACGAAGCTTGCGTAGGAAACATTCCGTTGGTGGAATGGTGATGGTGATTGGTAGTGTGATCCAGTTTTGTTTCTCACAACAGCGCGCAAGTAATTAAGGTAGTTATCAATTGAATATAATGTGGGACTTCTTAATGTTCTCTCGTTTTAATTTTTGTTGTTTGCATTGTTTTGTCACTAAATTCCTAGGCTGATAGTTGTACTTACGGAAACAACTTGTTTCAATTCATTAATATTTGATTATTCATTAATACAAAACACTAACAGAAAGCGAGTACAATTTTCAACTGCCCAAATGAAGGCTAGCGAAAATTACAATTTTTTAAATTTAGTACGACATTAATAAGCATCGGTTGTTTCCGCGCCGGACTTCACGAAGTCTTTTGTGGTGGTTTGCTGACATAAAAACATGCCAGAAAGGTGGCGTCAACTAATTAACTGACTTTTAAATTTCCGCGCCGGACTGATATTCACGAAGTCTTTTGTGGTGGTTTGCTGACATAAAAACATACCAGAAAGGTGGCGTCAACTGACTGTTTTTTAATAATAAACTAGGTATACCTATTGATAGAGTGCCAACGAGCAAATCATGCGTATTTTGCATAGGAATGGCTTCCTTTTTTCCAACATTTGACAGTTTCTTAGCCCGTTCCTATTGAAAGGATTATTTTCTTGAAACTGAGGTGCTATGCAAGTATAAAGGTTCGGAGAAGAGTCAGTCCTCAGACTCCTGTGGCTTTACGAACCTGCTATATAAAAGTTTGAAGTGTAATGAGGCATACTTTTTTTTTAGGGGGAAGTATAAAAAATGATCGTTTCTCTTACCGCTACAAAATTAGTGTCCGTTCGGTTTCACTTTGTAGATAAATATTTGTGCAGTTTAATCATTTAACCCTCCTCCGAAATTTCCCGAGGCTTTTTGTCGAGTTCCCGATTGAATTTTAGAAGGATTCGCTGCGGTGCTTGAAATGTTTTCGAGGACATGCGATGTACGGCACGTCGGTATTTTGTTTTCACTTTATTACAAACTCGGCCAGGTTTCGAAAAAAATAGCGTTGTTTTCTTGGCTTTGTCGTTCGCTTTTGGCTTGTAATTCTTTTTTACCGTATTTATTCGAATAAGCGCCCAACCTCGAATTAGCGCCCACCTCGAATAAGCGCCCATCTTAAAGGCAGAAAAAGTTAATAAGCGCCCACCCCCTCCTCCTCCCAATCAAACTCAAATAAGCGTTCACCTCCACCCCACCCACTTGAGTGAATAAATTCTGATAAGAGACTTTCCCGAGAACGGAGTTTTCTTCAGAGTATTTTATAGAAACCTTGCTTTGTTACTTCTTCGCGTTTTGTTAGTGGCATTTATTGTTTTGTTGCAAAAAAAACATACTTCACTTGCTGAAAATGGTGAAAATTTAATAAGCGCCCAGCCTCGAATAAGCGCCCAATGTCAAGGTCCAAAAATTTAATAAGCGCCCAGGGCGGTTAATCGAATAAATACGGTATTCTTATTTTTCCATTTGCTGGTTAGATTTTCTCCCCAACATCAGACTTTCCAACAGAAGCGACTTTATTCTTCCTATCAAGCTTTCCTTGTCTCCTCGTGTAATCTGATCCTTTTTAGTGGTGAGAATTGCTTGTTTCACATGGGAAACTTTTCTTTGTTTAAACTGTTGTTTTACAAGCTTCTGTTCGTTAAAACCTTACATTAATGGCCCCTTAAAATTAATATAATGCATCAAGTTTTCATTTTCCTTGACTGCCGGGGCCAGATTTAGGTGAATAAACAATAAAAGCGTACCACATTCAAGTTCAGTGCGCCAAGTAAAGTTTACCGCCTTTTGAAACTGTCACACCACTTGGTCTCAGGAGAATCTACATTACATGAGGTTACACTTTTTGAAGCTCGATCGAGAATTTTTCTGCCTACAGCCGAGTCTTGGGCGGCTCTATTCTGCTGCCGCCTCGCCATCCGAGCGTCCTCGCTCGGATGGCTCGTTGGCAATTGATTAATAAGTTTAATATAGATTTAGCCTGGGCTAAAAGCGAGGCTCCCATTAATGAATTTATGATTTAAATCACACAATAAACTTGTATTCCACAATTCAGTTAACTTTAGAGCACATTCATGTGACTTTTGAGGGAAAGGCTAAGTGATTTTAGAGAAAAATAATTTGCAAACTGCCCAAGATAGCCTCATATGTACACCCCCAAAATAGCAATCATCTTCGATCACATTTACGAGCCATAATTACGGAAGCTTAAGGGACATCGATGTTAATGCTTTATGGGAGTTTGTTTTTTGAAAATTGGACTTTGTTTTTATCGAAAATTGGAGTTTGTTTTTTTGAAAATCGGAGTTTGTTTTTTTGAAAATCGGAATTTGTTTTTATCGAAAATCAGAGGTTTTTTTTTTGGAAAATCGGAGTTTGTTTTTGAAAATGGGGGTTTGATTTTTGGGAATCGGAGTTTGTCTTCTTCCAAAATCGGAGTTTGTTTTTTGAAAATCCGAGTATTGGCCCCAGATTCTGTTCTGTCTTCTGCTTTTGAGTAGGAACAAAATCAGTGGCGGATCTAGGGGAGGGGCCCGGGGTATCGCCCCCCCTTACTTTTAAAAAATCGGAGTATGTTTTCAAGATGCTGCATAAATTTTGCCCATGAACTCAGCTGTCAAATTTTGACCAATCACAGCATAAAAATTGGACGAAGAGCGTGACCAACGCGTGATCATGGTGAGCAAAATCAAAATGAACTGTCTTCCCTGCCTGTAATATCTGGTTGAATTTTCGCGTCCGGAGTCAGTTTGAAATCTAAATGTAAATTGTGCGGCAGAAATGCACGACGTATCTCATATCAATTTTTTAAAAAAAAATTAAACTTGACCCGGCGATCGTTTGAAAACTAGTAACTTGTCAGCGGATAACTTCAAAAAAATATGACCTCGATGGGTCGACACCTGAGCCCGTGATACCGTCAAGTGATCCTGGTCAGCGGATACCCTGTTATAACAGCTGTCAATTGATCACGACATTGATGTCCAATATGTGTGCATTATCAGTTTTCCTGTGCCCCCAAACTAACTAGAAAGTATGAGATTGAACATTATCGCGATCTAATAAAACAATTAACTGGTCAGCGGACAACCTCCAAATAAATAACGTCACCTTGATGAGTTGACACATGAGCCTGCCATATGTTCATGTGATACTGGTCTGTAGCTATCCTGTTTTTACAGCTGTCAATTGACCATATTGTGAATGTCCAATGTAAAAGATGTGGATTTACCAAGACACGCCTGAGACACCCCTCCCTTCCTTTTGATAGTATCCCCTACCCTACCCGTACAATTACAATCTGTAGACGAGTACATGGCTTGCTTTCTTTGACTATTTTAATAGATTTCTTTCAAATCGCTGTGTATTTGACTCTTTTTGTTTTAAACGGCATCTTGTGTCTGATTTTATTGCTAGCAATTATTAGTCGCGTGTTTTAATTGATCCTTGTTAAGTTATTTGTTTAATGATAATACGTCAAGGTGCTCCCTTGGGCTTTTCCTGTAGAGCTAATTTGTATTCAACTTTGGGCTTGTGAACTCGCATAATTAACTGACTAACAGTGCGTGAAATTACAAGACTTTAATAGTTTCTCATTTCCTCAAAATAGAACGGAGGAAACGCGTGAGACAAAATTGAAAGAGAGTTTTCAGTTCTACTTTGTGTATTTTGTTTATATATGGAGGAAGGCATTTTTGCCCAGCTAGCTAGATACTGACTAGGCACATAATTAATATACGGGAAGGCAGTGACTAGGCACTTAATTAGTATGGAGGAAGGCACTTTTTCCCCAGGTTATAACAATGGGTGACGTCACGGACTAGGCACTTGCTAAGCACTTACTAGGCACTAACGGGGCTTATCTTTGACCCTAATAGACTACTGGTACACGAGCATCCCCAACTGTAAGACGGTCAACTTGAGCCTTTGCCAATTGCTGTCGCGTACCTATAATGATAACTTCTGTCTTATCGTTATTAATCTTCAGTTTATCACACAACATCCACGCTCTGATCTCACAAACGCAGAGCTCCATAGTAGAAATAGCTTCGCTAGTACTCAAGGCACAATCAGGCTTATGGCCAAGTATAACTGCGTGTCGTCTGCATAAGCATGTACACTTGGCAAGTGTCGTTTGTCCACCTTAAACAGTTTGCTGGCATCCAGAGTAAATAGTACCGGTCCTAAATTAAACAGGAGCCCTGTGAAACACTCTGCTTTAACGGGAAAGCGTCGGAACAGCTGCCATTGAGTGAAACACGCTGAAGACAATTTGATAAATTAAGACGCAAATCATGCACTCGGACGATGTCCCTCTTATTCCAAAGCTTTAACTGAGACGTGATAGCAAGACAGAGTGTTCAACCGTATCAAAGGTAGCACTGAGATCGAGTAGAACCAATAGAACTACATCTTGGCAATTTATGGCCATTAGTATATCATTAGGGACCGTAAGTATTGACGACGAATGGGACGACGACGACCTGCCGGAAGTGGCCCAGGCGACTTAAACGCTACTGCACATGCTCGGCTCGTCGTCTACATGCTGTCGAGAGAGTGAAAACCTGCAGCTTGGCGTCCAGCAGTGAACGTGAGTAAATTTACTTGTAGTTTTACTCCCCAAATCCACTTGTCTGAAAGAAATTTACTCTCAATTGCGTATTCGACTTTCAACGTATTTGTTCTTTGTATTTTTGTACCAAAAACACTCAAGTAGATTAAGGCCTGGGTCATTACACATTTTTCAGAATTTTTAAAGGGGGGTGGTATAACGTACAGTATTTTCAAGACATGCCATGACTAACAATTTAAGGCCAATCATAGCCAAAAAATCTTCCAATTTCATTTTAAAAATTGTTCATTACTGCATCACGTGACCAGCCACGCCCTGTTTTATCGAGAAATTCTTTGAGTCGAAATTCCCACCAGAAAGAGAGTAAACCATTTTTCTTTAGACTGGGGAGACTGTTGGAGATGTAGGACGTGTTTCGCAACGTTCCGCTCATCGTAGATTTGTTTGGTCGTCTATGGAAGTTTCCAGTGTCTATATAACCCCAAAAAGAAAATCGAGAAATCTAGCTACATCTAGCAGCTCAGAAGAATCGTCACCCGAAGGAAAAAAGTTGAGACATTCGTACTCTCCTGACTCGAAGAACTCAGATGACGAAGACCAA
>CALNXK010000071.1:17500-37500 GCA_942486035.1 Porites lobata | reverse complement strand
TAACCCTAAGTGCCCCTGATCATCCAAAATTCAAAGTCAATAATAGGTCCGCGAGAGACAGACTAACCTTGCTGATTACCAAGCATAAAGCGAAAATGCGCCAAGAGGAAAAAGCCCCTGGAATCACACGCGAAGAGACCGAACTAGACCAAGCTCTCGAAGAGATAATTGACAAGGAGAAGTTGGCCAACGAAAAAAGCTCCGGGCAAAGAAACAAGAAAAGGAAATAAAAAAGTAGCTGCAGTGGAACACAGGCAAAGCGCTATGGAACGTTTAGGGCAGACTGTGAAAAGACATGTTGAACACTTCATTCTCATTTCCTTTGTTCACACGAGAAACTCGTCGTCCACAGCAAGCGTGTGCTTAACTCTCGAATTTTCCCGCCGTGAACGACGTTCTCTACCCATTCCTTTCACGGCGCAGTTAGTCGTCGTCGTCTCTTTCGTCGTCGATGCTTAAGGTTACTATCGTGTGTCTTAAGAAGTGCTGTCTCCGTATTATGACCTTGTCTGTATGCAGACTGTAGCATATTGGACAAGTGAGCATGCATCTGATCAAACACAATTTCGACACATACAGCAAATTGCTCATAGGTCCAAGGTTATTGAAGTTGTTAATACCAGCGTTTTTGAAACGTGGGTCAACCAACGCTTCTTTCGACATGGTCAGAAAGTGTCCTCCCAATAACGGTGAGTTTATCGTTTTAGTTATGACTGGCAACAGCACTTCCAACCAGGCAATAACAAGTGGAGTCAACGTTAAATCAAACCCATACGTTTTCTTTAACGATTTCTGGACAGATATCTTTTTTTGGAAGAGATTTAAACATAGAAAATACCTGCGATTCATTAGCGCTTGGATCGTCTGGAACTGCATCCTTTCCAGTAATGAGATTAGAATCTATGTCAACCAATTCTAATTATCTTTCGTGCAATGAAACTCCCGATTTCGTCTACCAACACGGACTTATCGTCATAATCTGAAAACAACAATGCGTCATTTCATAGCAGCCTCCTGGAGGCACGAAACAATCGCTTCTGATCCCTACTGTTTCCTTCAACAAAGTCAGTGTAAAAATGCGTTTAGCCTGGTTTAAAAGGTAAGTCACATGATTTCTCCTTCTTTTGAACAACTGAAAGTTCGTATCCAGCTTGGTCTCCCTCCATTTGCGTTCCGCCTTTCTGTGCAAGCGTCTAGCTTTATCTATTTCCTCGTTGTAACGCAGCACAGCAGGTCTCGCAACAATAGTCTTTGTCTTGAGTGGCGCGTGGGAATCTAATACTTGAGACAAAGTCATGTTGTAGTTCTGTGCAAAAGTATCAAGGTCACGAGGGCTGAGGATATCCATATCACAACCAGGACTAACATTACATAAACTTGATTCAGCTAGATAATTCACAAGAGCAGAAGTGTCA
Organism: Porites lobata; assembly: GCA_942486035.1. Classification (NCBI taxonomy): domain Eukaryota; kingdom Metazoa; phylum Cnidaria; class Anthozoa; order Scleractinia; family Poritidae; genus Porites; species Porites lobata. The sequence continues at coordinate 36,085 of CALNXK010000071.1, read as the reverse complement.
ACTGATTTGATCTTTCGGTACTTTACTTCCTTAAAGGTAATTGGAGGCTTAGGTGACACTAAGTTACACAATATTGATGCATGGATAACGATCTATTTGCGGAGGATCATGGATAATGATCTCAGGTCGACAAGTAATAATGAGATCAAGGGTGTGTCCGTGAATATGGGTTTGTTGGTTGACATGCTGCTGCACACCAAGAGATACCAAGGGGTCTAGAAATTGGCAAGCGTCGATGTCATTTGAGTCATCCACATGAATATTCATATCTCCTGTTGTTATGAGCTTCTTCTTTAGTCAGAAGGATAGACTTCATATACCTCCCAAATTCCTTACAGAAAGTATTAGATGTCACAGGATGCGCCTCTAAATACGGTGGGCGATGGATGACTTGAAAACTTACATCAGAATCAACATTATCAGAACATTACAACAGCCTCAAACTGTGTAACTGTTCAGGTTGAAACCAAAAAAAGGTCTTTTGACAACACAATGATCATTTTTGATCGATACGATACATCTTGGATTATCGGTTTGTACGTATTTAGACTATAATTTAAGCCGCCGTCACGTGATGTCACTGTCAATGTACGTTTCACTTTCAGTTCATAATTTCACATGCTTTTTAATTTTGCGGAAAAAACGCTAGTAGGAGAGGCGTCTTTTGGGAGAGATCTGCTTCTACGATGACCAAAGCTGCCAAAATTTTGTTATGAACTGTTGGTGATTCAGTCCACGTAATGATTTGTAAAGAAAAAGGCGGATAAGTATCATTCAGCTGCACGTAAGTTAAACTGCAATTAAACTTTTTAAGTTTCGACGAGTGCTGCACAACATTTTTCGTAAAATGTTTATCTTGTAAAGACTAAAAAAGAAACAACTGTTGTGGTGTAGAGAGGTTGCGTCCTGTAGTAAAGAAGCCATATTATTAATAAACCATCTTGCTTGTAGGTTTAAAGTAATTATTATTTTACAATCCTTACGATATTTGAATGCACGGCTGTCAGAAGAAATTTCATGTTGCATGTAAGCGGGTTTACGACTTTACGATAATTTGAAAACGTAAGAAGCGATATTTGTCACCAATTATAAGCTAGCTATTTACAATAAAAGAGTGTCTGATCTTAATTTTTATCTGTGTTTTATTTCTATCAATAAGCGGCTGCAAGGCCTGATGTTTTTTTTTTCGCGGGAAACGATCCCGATCCAACCGCGCCGCCGCGCTAGAAAGGAAATCAGGGAAACTCTCGTCAGCCATCACGTTCCTTTGAACACAAGTTGATTACGATTCAGTCCACGTAATGATTTCAACGTAGTTGCCTTTGTTTGTAGGCAATTTTAGACATTTCAAGACCTTTCATCTAGAGTAACTTCTCTCGTAAAGAATATCTTCTCGTCGACTTCCCTTTTGAAAAAAGGGATATCTCCACAAGTTTTGATGTGGCTAAATGTAACTTAGGCGAGGTTGAACACCAGACAATGCTGGGCAGCGGTCTCCACCACTAATCGTTTGTGGGGCGGTCTTGAGCCAGTAATTTTACAGCGCTTTCGCTTAAGTCAATCATTTTAACCATACACAAATGATCCGTACAATTGTAAAGAATACATCGAAATTTTCCATAAAGAAGCACTAACCACCATAATTGTTTTGGTGATTTTTTGCAGGCATTGCATCAAAACTTGAAGAGGTTGGCCCAAATTTTTAAAGTTTTAATACATGTCCATCCTTTCCATCCGTTGCAACAGACGATGGGAAACAGTTTCGATGGCTAAATATGGTCGTAAATAACAAAACTGGTCCATTTGTTTTTGAAATTCAATTGATACGAGAAACGATTTGCTTCTAAAAAAGATAGCAAGTAGTCTGACATAGCCCCTTTGATGGCCTTACCTCTGTCACTTGGCAACGCTCTTGTGGGTCTCGCATATCTGCTAAGGAATGCGCTGTTGTATTCTGCTCCGATATGATTGCTCGCGTAACAGGTGTAAAGTCCAAAATCTTCTTCTGTCACTTTACTGATTTTCAACTCGGATTCATAACTTTCACCTCGCTGGATAGTGCTGTAATACTTGGGATCTATCAGCAGAAATGCGTCATCTCTCGAGTTATCACCTATTTTTGACACGAATGTGATAGACTTGTCCCATTTCAGCCATCTCAAATCCGGAAGTGTCGCACTTACAAGCACAAGGCACTTCATTGTTACACTTTCCCCAACCTGTGCACTTTTGTTCCTTGGAAGATCCTTCCGCAAAATGGGTCTTGTTCGTGGTTTAGCTGTTGAAAAGATGACGAGAGTTAGCCCTGTGCGGCCTAAATGAAATGATTCCAAGAAAAATGAGAAAACTAGATCAAGATTAGACCATCCTCTCCTCACTGTCACATGCACTCACCCAGAACCCTGACCGAGTATGTATGATTTATACTGCCATATGGATTGGACACTATACAAGTGTATTCCCCAGAGTCTGTAGGTATTAGGTCTTTTAGTTCCAAGTACCAAATTGAAGTGTTCAGGTATGGGTCCAATCTTCTCCCTCTTAAAATCTTCCCGTCTTTTAGCCAGGTGTATTTAAGAGGTGCTGCTCCCATTGCCTTACACCTTAACTTCACTGAGTGACTTGCTGGCCATGCTTTGAAAGCTCTTTTTAAGGTATCTGGGTCGGAAAAGGTGGGTGGATCTCCTATACGGGAAGGAAATTTAATAGTACCTTGAAAGGTCAGTAAATCAGAGTATGTAATCTAAATTATCAATTGCCAAAAATGCAATCTATTTCTATCAACATATTTAGTACTAAAGTACTAATTGTGGACACTGTTGTTACGTCTCCTACTGAAGACGGGACCACCATTTCACGTGCTCATCCGAGCCGCACGAAAGGTCTTACGCGACAAGGTAAGCCGGTACCTTCAGTTATTTTGAGATTCTGAGTATTGGTGCGGCCTCAGGAATTGAACACGCAACCTCCCGCTCTGCTGTCAACCGCTCTACCGCCTGAGCTAATCCTGCTGCGGTCATTATTATATCGGGTTGGGTTGTGTTTAGCAACTGGCCTCCTTTGCTTTTCAGCAGCACAAAACGATCGACTCTTTTTTCTTCTGGAGTTTGTTCAACTTGTTATGATCATCACAAGTTATTAAAAGGAACTCCATACCAATGAAAAAAAGGATCGGATCGCAGAATCAAGGATGTTCAACTTGTAAGATACCCTGCAAGGGAGCCTGTCTTTTACTTTCTCAATTTTGGCGTATTCGAGAAAGACCCTGCATGAATTGAATAAGATCTTTGTTGAAAATGTGCTACTTGTTGCTGGAATACTCCAACCTAGGTCTAACAGCTATGCGGTTGGATGCTCACACGTTTTGAAAACAAAGTTTCATGAGAGGAAACAAGATTGCGTACAGTACAAATCCGCGAGTAAGAACCTGGTAGGCTAAAATTTGCCATTAACGCCCCCTCTAAACAAGAAGCTGTTTAGCCTAAAATTAAAAACAGGTTCTTATTTTCTAAAATATACATTAAAACAATTCTGTACGCTTGGGCAAAAGCACTTCAAATTTACGAGGTCAGTGCTTCAGTTCTTTTACTCATGGTCATTTTTACATAAACACTAAATACATGTGGTATGCACATTTTATATATCAAGGAATAAGCTGAATAGCATTGAATACTCATGGCTACTAAACCATGCTTTAAATAATAATAATAATAATAATAATAATAATAATAATAATAATAATATTAATAATATAATAAGAACCTGACTTGGGAACCTAACTTGGGAAAATGCCGGTTCTTACTCGCGGATTTTCACTGTGAAATTAAAAACGTCACTTCGTAGGAACTTTGTTTACAATTTACAAACATTTGGGGTATTTTGTCAAGTGCATTTTAGCGGAGCTCTTTACATGCGCGAGCGGAGCCCCGCAGTAGCTAAGAAAATTTGGTAAACCATCCATCCGAGAAAAGCATCCACCCTTAAAAGTCATATGGATCTCCCCAGTTAACTGATTCGTGGACTGAGAAAACAAGTTTATTGTTTGATTTAAATTATACATTTATTAACTGTATCTACGCTTTTAGCTCTGGCTAAATCTATATGTTACGATTTTGCTGCATGGAAATAATTTTCTACCTACCAGTGAACACCGACAAGCCAAAGTCCGTCGCTTTCTTGGCATTTGTTTCTACGACTGCTTCATTTATCGCACAAATTTCGTCTGCCGGAAATGTCTCGAAAATAGACGCCATCTTGGCTCCGGTCGCAAAACAGTGAAGGATATTACGAGTTACGGGAGCCAATGAAAACGTGCGAAAATTGCTATTCACTGATTTGGTAAATACTAAATTACATCTATCATGACTGAAGGCTTGGTTACCAATGGTCGCATGGCAAAGACCGTGTGCGAAAGGGAAATAGGCTTCGGGGCGGCGACCACACAAAAAACATCCTTTTCTCCTCCTCACTCAACAAGACAAAGGCAGGCACTGCCGGTAGGGTGCTTGCTATAAATATATTTATAGAAGATGACATACAACCATAAAGCTGAAAATTTAATACCTGTATCACAGCGATCTCCTCTCCAACCAGATAAGCATACTTTATTTCCATTCTTATTGCATGTGTAATGCCCAGAGTTGTCGTTTCGGGCCAGACAGAATTTCTTACAACGATTTCCATAATAGTCAGCATCACAGATCACTCTGATCTTGTAGCTGATGGTGACAACAGAACTATTATATGCGTGCAACTCCCATTCCTTGTTTGAAAGTAATCTCCCTCTCTGTATAACTCGGTCGATTAATTCACCGTTACCTAATATGTGAATAATAAATAACAACATATATAAATAACAAAAAAAAAAAGATTGTTTGAAAGGTTGTTAAAGTGCTGTGAGGCGGAAAGGACTGTTTTGCCTGACGAAACTGCATAAAGTGGATACCGTATTTTTATGCCAATAACATGTTCATAACGTAACTTACTAGTAATTGCCTCCTAATATTCAATAAATGTTGATTGCCTTTGCACTAAATATTATAGAGAAAGTTATTAAAGATCTAATGTTCAATTAATGCTCCTTGCCTTGTCTCCAACATAGACAAAATTAAGTTGTTATGCATAGAAAACAATTTAGCCAGTGCTTTCATAAACATAAACATTCAGACGACCTATGAATGCAAGCTAGGCTCCAAACGAGTTAGAATCCTTTGGGCAAAAACTTACTCGAATTGTCTGCGTCCCTTGCCTCCAAAACTAAGGAGTACGCAGCCTGCAATAAACAATTATAATAGCGTTCGTTAACTTATCTCGGGAGGGGAAGGGGGAGGGGGGGAAGGAGTCACTCAAGAGAATTTCGGAAATTTTTTTTTAGCCACTGAAGAAGCTTTGTTTTCAAACCGAAATATTGGGCAGTTTGTTTAAAGATATATTTTTTGGTTTTATTCTTTTGTTTACTTCTTCATTTCCCATGCCGTAAGGATCAGTTTGCGGTTTCATATTTTTTGCGTTCGAGGTACGAGAACGCAACCTCTTATTTGTGTTGGGTTTTCTGTGCATTATTGGGTGTCCTGTGCAATTAATGAGGGAGGTGTTTTCGAGATTGCATTTGTCGTCGTCGTCGACACACATTTGCCTCGCTTTGAGGCGCTTGATTTCGTTTTGCCTCACTTTGACGCGCTAACTCACGTGGTGATTCTTGTGTCCTCGGCGTTCATCTTTCAAACGTTTGCTGAGGTCTGCTATTCTGTCTTCGTAACTCGTTCATCTTTTAATAGTGTGCTGAATCTTCGTAAAACGTACATATTTAAGACTTTGCTGAAGGTCTACTATCGATCTGTGTTTGCTGAATCTTTCAAAACGTTCATCTTTCAAAAGTTTCGGCGGCCGTTATGCCACAAAGTAAATCTACTGACTTGTGTCGCTCGGCGGCCGTTGTGCCACAAAGTAAATCTACCGAGATGTGAAGCTCGGCGGCGCCATTTCGTGATGACTTGTGATATTTTCGGCACCGGACAAACGAACATTTTAGGTCTATGTTATTTATTCGGAAAAACTTATAAACAGCCCACAGTAGCTCCACTTAAGTCACTGAAATCAACACACTCGACCAAATCACGGCAGCACTTATTGCAGCTTATTGAGACGGAGCATACGATATCACTAGCCTTCAAGGCTTTTTCATAATGATACACTGTTTAAATAGAGGTTTCGCTGTAAGCAATCCTTACGTTTAAAATATGTCATGATCACATTAAAGCCCGGTTTCCATATGATCGATACCATCGCTGTGATCGCTGCGATCGCTGAGAAAAAAAAACTTCAGCGATCGCAGCGATCATAGCGATCATATGAAACCACTCTCCAGCGATCGCAGCGACAACAATCTCAGCGATCGTTGTCGCTGCGATAACTGGAGAGTGGTTTCCATATGATCGCTGAACTTTTTTTTTCTCAGCGATCACAGCGATCGTAGCGATCATATGGAAACCGGGCTTAATCTATCGCAATAACCATCCACCCTTCCTCCTCAACTGTTACCTGTACGCCTTACAAACATATCGAACGCACTCTTCTAAGCTCTGATTACTCCTAGTCTACAGGTATAATTGTACTGATCCAGGTCTACAACTGGGAGATCCGGCACCACTCATTGGTTTGTTGATGTGGACACGCCGACATGTTTGCCCCCGCAGGGATTTCGCCCAGAAGCGAAATCCCGAGGAGGCACCCTAGTAACTCGCGCGTATATCAAGGACAGTACTTACAGTTCAAATATACAGTCAGTATACTAGAAAAAATCTCCATTTGCTCGAACAGGGACCGCGAGGAATCGATAGGCAATGATGACGTTTCTATTGTTTACGCCCGCAAGTACGAAATGGTTAGGATGACGTGAAAGACAGAAAATTCCGAAGGGACGGCTCAGGTAGATTTTGTGACATTTATTGTGCAGTCATACTTCGATACTCTTTTGCGTTACGCAGTGACATTCTGTGGAGCAGTTGTTTTGAAAGTTATGGGCCAAAAGACACTCGTTAAGCGTAGATGAGGTTATAAGGTGCGTTTAACAGTGTATATATAAACACTTGGAGGTTTGCCAGACACGAGTTCACAAATCTTTGATTTATATTGGAAACCTTGCCAGACACTCTTTCTCTCTCTTTGACCGGAATAAGACTCAGCCCCAAACAAGGAAGACGAGTGAACAACGACTAGCTTATCACTAGCAGATTGATGGACAATTACATGAATGCCGACAATCAAATTCTGTGCTGACTTTTTCCCTGCTCACAGATGTCCTTGCGTTATAAAGTTTCAAATAAGACTAGAATGCGCGAGCGTGAATCAATCAAACGTCCTTTTAATTTCTAAGGCTTACCTTCCGGCAAATCAAATGAACTGAATGTAAAAAGTGAAAGAGAAATAGCGAAAAATTCAACTTCTAATTAAATCTTTTCGTATGGTTTAGAATAAACTATTCTCGAAACTGTATTTTTTGTATTTTATTTTTACCACATACATACATTAGTTGTACAATATCAATTGGTACAAAGTTGCTTAAACTACGTGTACATAATAATGATAATAAAAGAATAAAATTAGAATGGAGAAGGGCACATTATAGTAAAACTAATCATGGCCCTTTAACAAGATTGACTTTATTCTTTTGTAGTTTTGTTATTCATTAAAACACAAACACGCACGCACGCACACACACACGCACACAAGTCAATATTAAGCAAGATAATTCTAATAACCAAAGAAAAAGAGCCATCCCCCAAAATTGAGCTGCGTACCACCGTCTGAACGGTTCAAAAATTAATTCTAAGAACAGACTGCATAGACCTACCTTCCACAAGCTTGAGAGGTGAATAGAAATCGGATTGCGAAATCCATTATTCGACAATGAGGTGTTCGTGAAAGAGATCGAACTTCTTCTTAGAACAACGGTTGTAAACTCGCCGTACATACAAGGACCAGTCGACGAATCGTGTTGCGTGTTCTGCTTGTTTAGACAAACTCTGAAGAATGTGTCGCATTCGTCACTGCACACGCTTTGTCCATGATGTATCGTGCGCCTCCCATCACAGCATTCACCGTTAGATTTCTCATGTTTGATGTTTCTCAGCGAGTTTAAGTGGATTTGAAAAGATCCCGATCCACTTACAGTCTGCGAAAGAGAAAGAGGGTCAGACTCACTGAATCTTTCCCGAAAGCCTAAAATTCAAAGTGCAGGGAAAGGCTTTACACATTGCATGGTTTTTCCGTACCTGCTTATGAATGAAGAGGAGTACTGCAACAAAACAAGTTAAACTTTTCGAGTAATGGACCGAAGCCATCGCTAAAATCTGAATATTGGTGGCAGAGGTCAAGGAATTAAAGACTTAAATATACTGACGCACTTCCTCTTCGTGATTGACGTGCTCTTCTATTCTGAGTTTATTCTAATCTGCGATCAGGCGTTCTTTTTTCGGGGTAGGGCAAAATTCGTCTAGCAAAGAAAAAGGGAAGAAGGACACCTGATCACCTGATCGTAGGCAGGTTAAGTTTATTCCTATGTTAGGTACATTAAAAAGTTGGACCCGGGATTTGCATTTGCTTATCAAACCAGTTTCACTAAAGGGAATATCCCGGGAAAATAATAACAAGATCTAAAAAGGAACCAGAATATTGCTCAAAATCGGCAAACACATTCATTCGCTGCGAGGGCAAGACAGTGTAAAAAATTTCATGTTTTTTTCAAGACAAACAGATGCTCTCCAAGTTAGGGAAAAAAACCTGCTTCGATTTTTCCCACGCGGTAGATAAAAAAAGAGTCAGTGTTTATATTCAGTTGTTCAGAATCATTTTCAACCCAAAATTAACTGGCACTGACAACTTTTAACAACGATTCAGGGGCTAGTCAGACTATTAGGACTGTTCATTTGGGTAGCAAACTGTTCCCTTCATTTTTATGGCTCAATACTATAAAATGCCGCTAAAAGGGGCCGCGACAAATCAAATAGCATTTATTTTACATTTTATAGATCAGTGCGCTGGTAATAATCCACAGATTTTTACCCCTGGAAGGTATGACAAACACCCCGTTATTTAAAAAAGGGACTATCCCCTGGACGGAGCGAACATGAATTTCTAGAAATAAGGTTTAGCATTACTTAAAGAGAACCTCCACTCTTACTACAGAATAAGTTTACATCGAATAAAATTATGTTGATAAACAAATTTGTTCGAAATTTGTCTTAAAAAAAGTGTTTATATCAGGAAAAGTGAATTTTAAAATCGCTTATTTTCACTTTCAAATTTCGCGGGCCATCTTGAATAATTGTCACGTGTTACGGTTGCTCTATTGTTCTGACACAAAGAGCTTTTGTTTAATAACAATAGGGCAACCATTACACGTCACAATTATTCAAGATGGCGACACCCGCAAAATTTGAAAACAAAAATAGGCGAATCTAAAAGTTATTTCTTTCGGATACAAACGCTTTCTTTAAAAATATTTTAGATTGACTTGACTGTAACAGTTATTTCCTGCGATTTAAAATTATCTTTTTGTTGAAGTGGAGGTTCCCTTTAATCGAGGATCAGGTATTCATTACGGATAAAGAGGGCATGGCAGCATTGGGCTAAGTATTCATTGTCTCTAAATTGACGACCCGCGTTTGACTGCAAATGTAACACGGAAGAAGAGCAGAAAAATGGACCATCGATTAAACCCGAAACATGAAAAATTATAATAATTTTTAAACAGTTAAAAGAAATGAACAAATAGAAAACAAAAATAGCCGAAAAAAAAAGTATAAATAAATAAATGAACGTAAATAAACTGACATGAAATATATACATATTGTTGGAGGTAAATACAATTGGCTGGTCGAGGGAGGGACTGTCGCACAACCTCGTCCCCAGGGCCTCTTCCTGGCCCCTCCCATTTTCTTAGGGAGAAACCCTGGGAACGAGGTTGGTTGTCGGATACATTTCCGTGCAAATGACAGTAATGAGTGAAATCTCCCTTTTCCAAAATTTTTTAAGAGCTTAGAAACTTCTGGCTTTGAATTTTGGTGGACAGTTCTCACTGGATACTTATTACCCTGTCCCGGGGACTAAGTTATGGAACTGCCGTACCGTGACTGCTTGGGCATCGCATGGGTTACTCCCCAAACCACCCCAAGGGGAGGTGGGAGGGCTGAGACCTTAAAGTCACTTTAACTGAACTCCGTTGAACTGAAAAGGCGGGCAAAACCATGCAATTCTAAGCGAGGGTCCGATGCATCATGCCATTAGTGCGCAGGCTCGAGCGACGGAATTTTAAGGTGTTTCTTATTTCCCGCGGTACCGGCTAATAGATACGCAGTGAAAATAATGGTGGTTTCTAAAATGTTAACAGTCGCCTGTTTTTCCGCCTGGTGGAAGATGTCGAGCGCTGATCTACCGAGGTTTCTCAGGGAGATCGAAATCTGGGGATAGTAATACCCCTGAGACAAGTACTCTCTGTCCATTTCGGTCGCTAAAAGAAACCAAAATAGCGGAGATCGGAATCTTACCACGAATGTGAATGTTATACACCAACAACCAAAGCCGGGAGTCCCTAGGGTCTTCAAACGATCACAGAGGAGATAGGTAACCTTCATATAATTGCAAAACTCATGACTGACTGCGGAGGCTGGGGATGGGTGACGAAAGCTAGAACATCTTGCCAACTCTGGCGCAGAGCGCCTTGATTTACCGTGCTAGATGGACCTTGACGTTGTCTCTAATCTGTCAATCAAACCGGCGGTCGCGAGACTGTTTAATAAGCTAATTCAAAAGTAATCATTAAGGGAGGAACGACGCGCTCTAGCCCAAAGAGTCCCACTATCTTTAGAAAAACAAGGTGGAGTTTAAAAATCGTAGCTTTAGTTTAAGCTGCAATCCATTCTTCGAAATTTGGATCTGAAAATCACTAAGGAGAATTTAACATCCTGCAAAAACTACTCACTAGCTGGGCCTAGCGTAACAGAACATTGCAGGAAACCTTCACATTCACGGACAAAAGTAAACCGCTTTAAGTTATTTAGATCCAGGAGGCACTTTGGAGAAATTTAAGAGTGGTTGCCAGGGAAAACCGGGCAAAATGTTAAAAATGTCAACGAAAGGGGGTCAACATAATAAGTTCATACTAACATCATAGATAGGTCTGGTGGAGTATTGGACAAATATACCAAACATAGGTTCTTCACTGCTCTTGTATTGGAGATACGAGCATCGCTTTATTCGACCCTCTCGGACGCCATTTTTACAAGCAAATTTTCACCATTTTCTGAAACTCACAGAACCCTCAAAATTCAACGAGCGAAGTTTATTTATTGCGTGCGATAAAACACATCACAGAACTACTTTCTAAACCCATAAGACTTGTTAATTAGCCACGGACAAGACTAAAATTTTCTTATTTTATCTGACCTAAACTAAGTGTCTGCAAACGAGCAAAAAATCGGGCATTTTTGAATTGATCTACAGCGCACAACTAAAACGACAGAACAACTCTGACAGGGGCGTCGATAAAACGCGACAAAGCCGTACTCCGCCGGATGGGCACCTTGATCCGCCATATTGATCGTCCAGCAAAGCATGATGGTCTACTCTGTCGTTTTGGTTTTGGTTTTGGTTTTGGTTTTGGGTTTTGGTTTTTTGGTTTTGGTTTTTGTTTTTGGTTTTTTGTTTTTCGTTTTTTAATGTTTATAATTAGGTTTTGGTTTTGGTTTTCATCATACAATTTAAAAGCAAAAACAAAAACTGAAAGGTAAAACGAAATAGATCGGTAAAAAATAGAAAAGTTGGAAACAAAAACGGAAAAGTAAAAAACTAATAAAAACCGAAATCTCAACCGAAAAGCAAAATCGAGAAGTGAAAATCAAAACATTAAAAACAGAAACGGAAAGGAAAAAATAAAAACCGAAAAGCTAAATTGCGAAGTGAAAATCAAAACGTTAAAAACGAAAACGGAAAAGTAAAAAATAAAAAGCGAAATCTCAACCGAAAAGCTAAAAGGCGAAGTGAAAATCAAAAAGTGAAAAATAAAAACGAAATCACTATTTGGCCCCCCTGGGCTTCCGTACTGTTTACAATGCGTATTACTTCTACTTTATCCTATCACCTTGTCAAGAAATTCCCCTGCTCTATTTTAAGCGCCTTCAAAATTGCAAAATGCACCTAGTAACCGCGTCAATTTTTCCCTGGTCTCAGCGGACCAAAAGTTTGCTTACGTTGCCCCATTCACACCAAAGCTTAAACATCTTTAAAAGCTGTTTAGTTAAAAACGGTTTAAAATTATTTCCTTCATAAAAGCTTATTACTAACTTACGTTGATTGCAAATTTAGTGCAAATTACAAATTAAACATGTTGAATTTCATTTGAATCCTGTGTAAAGGCCTAAACCTGGTTTAATGAAACATGTTTAGTTGGTAGGAATGGGACATGCTCTTTAACCTGCTGTCCCCCGCTATCAAACCGTCGTGGTTTTGCTCCGTGAAACGCCCTCCAATAATGAAACTGCTGGGACGTTTACAATGACTTCTTCAGTGATATTCCTATAGTTTCCCTACATTGGGTGTAAACGAAAAAAACAATAAACAAACAAACAAACAAATATCACAAAGATTATATCGACAAGTGCACTGTTACTCTCTCCATCCGAGTTTCAAGGGTCATGGAGGACTCGGACCGATCAAGAAGACGAAATATTTTTGCTCCCACTAAGCAAAGCAAATTATCTAAGAACTAAAAAATCCCTACAGTCGTTGAAGTGAAAGCAAAATCATACCCTCTCTCGGCCATTTAAGCTAAACTTGTTTGAAAAAGTTCGTTCCCTTTGTCAAAGGGGGATGTTTAGATTTCGTGTGATGGATAAAACGCAAGCCACTGATTTTAAGGCAAAGTTGGTTCTTGTCCCGCAAGGAACCGCAAACTTTTTCCTTTTTTTGTTTTATAGTTGTCTCTTTTTTATCAGCACACGCGTTTTGGCATTCCCTTACATACTATGAACATCAAATACAGTGATAAACCGGTTTAGAAAGATCTGTTTTGATAACTATCGTACCGACACTGGAAGGACATTCTGAGTTTCTGCATTGCTCCGAGGTATTGTCATCGATGTAAAAGTTTCAAAATGGCAGCAAATAAACAATTAAATGCTTGCTGGCTGTTGTTTTTGTTACACATCCATGTAAACGACGTAAAGGTTCACCTTTTTACTGTGGGGAATAGGTTAAGAAGGCCCACAACGTCCTCAGTCTTCACTTTCAGGTTTTTTAATCACAGTTTTTTCTTTTCTCCTACAAAAATAATCCACCTCTCACTGGCATCAATCGAGCGATCCCTAATCTATGGCACACCTTGAATAAACATGAGCTGATTGGCTAAAACGATATTGCTGACAGAAAGATAACAAACGTACTCTATTTCACAATAACACGTGAAATAACGTGATCTTTGCCATTCAGATAAAAATAAACGCCTTCAAAGATTGGCAGCTCGTGACAAAATAAACATTAAAACCCTATGCTATTATCGAGTTTCCGACACACTCCCCCATGTGCTTTCGACAAGGAAGTACATGTAAGCAAAAAACTGCTTCAACCTAAGTACGCTAAACAATTTGAAAACGAAGAAAAGTCTTAAAGAACAAATCACATAGTTCAATGATTCCGTTGTCCACAGTGTTCACGTTGACTCACAGTTCAGCGTTCTTTGAGTGTTACTAGGCTTTATCACTTGAAATCATAACAAAAAGGTTAATGGACACATCCTTAATGTTCTGAATGTTCTTTTTTTTTTTTTGATTGCTCGTCCTGAGGAAGTTCTGGTTTCACAGTTCTCACGGCTCTGCTTCCTGAGCAGCATCCGCAATACGGTGTCTTGCTGCGACTGCCGCATCCCGCCTTGGCCGATAGGGTTCGGCCTCAGGATTCAACCTTGCATCTGTTCTGTCGCAGGACAGCTCGAGAGGGTACAGCTGCTGCACTGCTCGTTCCAAGACTCCTTTCCCAGCTCGTAACTTAGCTCCACGTACGATTCCGTCACGTCCCACGATCAGCCTTTCCACGATCCCTAGCTTCCATGAGTTACGGTTCCGAGACTCGTCCTGAATTATCACCACTTCCCCCACTGAGGGGTGGGAGGTCTGTTTCCCTCCGCTCCTGCTGTGCCGCTCACGTAGGCTTCTCACGTATTCTTTTGTCCACCTGGACCACATCGCTTCTTTGCACCGATAGAGATACTTGGCTCTTTTCCTTAGATCTGGTTCCTCGATGTGGTAGGCATTTAGCTCTGGGAGTTGGCTCGGCCGAAGGTGCAGCATGGAGCTTGGAGTGAGTACTGGCAATTCGACGTCCTCTTCCAAATAACTCAGGGGACGTCCGTTCATGGCAATTTCAACGTCAAGCACAACGTCCGATAATTCGCCCCAGGATAAGGTTCCGTTCCCTACTGCTTTTCGGAAGGCAGACTTGAACACGCCTATCAGCCTCTCAAACTGGCCACCCCACCAGGGAGCTCGGCTAAGGTTGAATCTCCAGACTATATCCAGCTTTGAAAGGCAGGTGTGAAACTTCTCATCTTTCATGGCTTTCCTCACCCAATCCGCTGCTGCTTTAAACGTGCTTCCGTTATCTGAGTAGATTACGCGAGGGCGTCCACGCCTGGCTATAAACCCTTTCAGACTTGCGAGGAACTTGCTTGTTTCTAAGCTCGGAAGTAGATCGAGGTACACCCTCTGGTAAGACCGCAGGCGTACAAGGCTAGGTAGGCCTTACCTTCCATCTTCTTTGTCACCTGATACTTTATGGGCCCAGCAAAGTCAACACCGATGGTTTCGTAGGGTGTCACTCCTTGGGTTCTGGTCGTTGGTAGATTGCCTGGCGGTGGGGACTGGTAGGCTTGAGCTCGAAATCTCTTGCAACCCCAACAGCTTTTAATGACCTTCTTGGTAAGTTTTCTCAGGCGAGGGATCCAGTGAGTCTCCCGAACTTTGGTCATTGTGAGTGTAACTCCCCCGTGAAGGGTCGCTAGATGCGCTCGTTGAACAAGCTTGTGTGTGAATGCATTACCATCAGGAAGGTAGATAGGGTATGCACCGACGATTCGTCCTCTACACTCCAGTATTCCGTTGTTGTCTGGTTGCAAGTTAAGCTGTAACTTGTCTGCCTCGAAATTCTTCGAACTTCTGCCTTCCTCTTGAGCTCGTCTGGTCCACCAGGTTTCCTGGTACTTCATTTCATCGGTGGTCAGCGGTCCTTTCACTCTTCTTGGCTTCGGGTTTCTGGAATTAGTTAGGAACCTGGACACCCATGCGCACACGCGCAAGGCCTTTAACAGACTGTGTTGCTCCATCAGCACACTGAACTCGTCTTCTGATGATAGGGCTGTGGCTAAGACTTCTTTTATCACTTTGGCTTCTGCGTTGGATTCTGCGGTAGGTACGGTAACAAGGTCTGGGGGCCATGCTCTAGGATCACTGAGCCATGCTGGTCCCTTCCACCACAGTTGTTTCTCTTCTGTGACCGGTCCACCGCGGCTAGCAAGGTCGGCAGGATTATCCTTAGTTGGTACGTGTCTCCACGTAATGTCACCATGCTCTCTAATCTTTCGGACACGATTTGCCACGAATTGCTTGAAGTCTCCATTTCCGCGTATCCAGTGTAGTGCGACGCTGCTATCGAGCCAACAGTGTAGGGAGGATACAGGAAAACCTTGTAGCGCATCTTGTACGTTGCTTAGAAGATTCACGGCCATGTGACCCGAGACTAGTTCGCGGCGAGGTATTGTCAACCCTTGCTTCGCCAGTCTTGCCTTTGCTGTGACGAGGCCCTGGTTTACTGAAGTCGGCTGTTTGACGACGGCGTACACGGCAGCCGCGACGCCCTTTCCGCTAGCGTCTCCAAAGGCATGAAGCTCGATGTTCTCGATAGGCTGTTGAGCACTCGTCAGTGCTCTTGGGCAGTTAATTTGCTGAGGTAAACAACTCTCCCACTTCTTCCACTGCTGAACTAGCTCTGCAGATAGCGGCGCGTCCCATGCGCATTTCTCTTCACAAGCCTCACGATATAGCAGCTTTCCTTGTAGAGTGGTAGGTGCGGCTAATCCTAAGGGGTCATAGATCTTAGCCACTTTTCCCAGGATCCCTCTTTTCGTCGGTTGAGCAACGTTCGCGGGAAAAGGGACCCCAATTTCGTCAGATAACTTGTTCCACTTCAATCCCAGGAGTCCACATTGTCTAGATTGAACGCCCAGCTGTTGCTTCGCGTAGCTTAAGTCGTCTTCGTGCTCATTCACTGTAACCGGCTCCAGTTCTTTCGCATTGTCTTCGGGTACGTCATCCAGTTCCAGCTCTTTCACGTTCGAGTGCCACTTGTGCAAATGGAAAGTAGCTTGGGCAAATATCTCAGTTGTTGTGGCTTTCTTCTGTTTCACTTCTTCGGTAGTAGATCCACCAGATAATATGTCATCCACATATAGCTCACGCTCAATCTCTTCCACGCACTTGGGATGTTCATCTCGGCAAGTGTTCAGATGCTGTTGGATCACACCTCCTAGCAGGAAAGGCGAGGGTCCCAAGCCAAAGAGTGCTCTAGTGAATCTGTAAGTCCGAATTCGCTGTGGATCTTTAGCTTCTAACCAATGGAACCGAAGAGCATCTCGGTCTTGTACATGAATTCTCACTTGGAGAAAGGCTTTGCGGATATCACCAGCGAGAGCCACAGGATGGAATCTTCCCCGCACTAGAACCTTCCAAAGTTTATTTTGGAGCGGCGGTCCAACCTCCAAGCAGTCATTTAGTGAGGGCGCGGAGCTGTGGGCTTTGGCTGAGGCATCGTAGACTACCCGCATCTTGGTCAACTCTACATTCTCCCTCACCACAGCTTTGTGGGGTATGTAAAATTCTTTCCCACTGGCTGGCATGTCTGCCTCTTCCACAGTTCCTTCGCGCAGTTGGTCCTGGATTATCGCATCAAATTCGTCCAGACGACCTGTTTTCTTTAGACATTGTACTAGACTTCCCAGGTGTTTCAAGCTCCCAGATTCATTCGAAGGTACGGGAGGGTGGTCTCCTTTCCAAGGAAGGCGTGCTTCGTACCACCCATCAGGACTGCGTCTAAGCTGTTCACGAAACTCTGCGTAGACAACGCTTTGGTCACCACTAGATGCGTCTTCAAGCCCGAGGACGTCCATTCTATACAGCTCTTCATAATCGTTTGAGGCCGTTTGCGCTAGGAACATGCTGTCTAGGTCTGTCTCCGTCCCTGGTGACATGATGGTCCACCCAAAGCGAGTATATTCGGCCACTGGTTCACCCATAGCTCCAGTTCGCTGGGATTCGCGGGTCTTTATTCGCGCATAGTCACTCGCTCCAAGAATAACATGGACAGGAAGCATCTTCTTCAAGTCTGTGTCCTCCATGTACACTCCCTTCAGATGTGGGTACTTGCTTATCATTACCGCATAATTTGGGTTTTCAACAGACAGCAATTCGGCACTGTCAATTCTCGTCACGCTCAGTGGAATGGCATACTTTTCTTCCGTGTCGCTCGCTTGGATGTTGAAGATCTCGCTTCGTTTTATAACCACTCCCACGATGGTTTGAATACGGCGTGTGTGCGTGCGTGTTGGTCTCAGCTTCAGCCTATCTAAGAGGTATCCAGAGGCGTAAGAAATGGTTGCGCCGGTATCCAGTAGTGCTCTACAGGTTACGCCATTTACTTTGACAAGAACTATAGGATGGCAAACCTTCTCCCCGTCTTGTGTTGCTGTCAATGCGACTCCAGCATTATTTCTAGGCTGACTTGCTCTTACTGTCTGTCACAGATAGACGAGTGGTGTTTTTGCTTGCAGTGTACACAGGAAGCTCTACTAGAGCAGTTGTTTGCGCTGTGTTTGGGCCCAGTGCAGTTAAAACACAACCGTTTATTCTGCAAAATTTGACGGCGTTCGGCAGGCGACGTGATTTTATCGCACTCCCAAGATCTGTGCGTCACGCAATCACAATAAACACACGCGTGTTGCGCGCGAGCTGGTTCGCGTTCTTGCGCGTAGAAACTTCTGTGGCGAGGCGGCGGCGGGGCCTGAGGTTTTCCGCTTGCTTTCTCAGCTAATTCCAGTGGATGAATTGCCTTCCATTCTTCTAGAGCTCGTATTAGTTCCATGAATCCCCAGTCTTGCCATCCTACTTTTCCACTCACGAGTTCGGCTTTGATTCCGGCAGCTTATCAAGCACACCACGCACCATAGAAAAACAAGACGAAAGTTTACCCAGCGTCTCAAGAGATTGAACATTGTAGTTCAAAGTCTGGCAAAATTTATGGATTTTGCTTGGCTGTGATCCTGTTATCTCTGGCAAGGCATTCAAGTTGTCAATGTATGCCCTTACAATCTCGCTTATCTTGCCGTAATTTGAAGTCAGAATATTCTTAGCGCGGTGGTAGCCTTCAGAAGTAAAGGGAAGGCCGTCGATTGATTCGCAAACATTACTTTCCAGGAATTCTTTCAGATGAGCGAATTTTTTGACCGCTGGCAGATCAGATGAATCAATTTCAGCTTCAAACTTG
>CALNXK010000071.1:2500-12500 GCA_942486035.1 Porites lobata | reverse complement strand
AGAACAAAGGTTATGCTAAATTTTGGGGCGCAAATAAGGTGCACTATGAGAAATGTGGAAGTGGCGTATTATGGTCTGTTAGTGATATGTCCTCAAACTACTTGCCTCGATTAGCCTCGCTATAAGCAATCAGTCTATATTTGTAACATATTGATTTCCATAAAGATTATTGCTGCTGAGTAAAGGGAACATGCGTACCTGTAATGACGTCACAGCCTCTCTCATCAGCACCGTCACCACAATCATCATGGTTATCGCAAACCCAATCTTTTGTAATGCAAACCGTCGCGCACCTGAATTCATCATTCGCACATTTGATTGCTGCAAAGCGGAAAAGTATATATGTGAAAAAATTTATTTTGCTTAATTATGGTAAAGGTTTTAGACACCCAGCAGCACATCGAAGGAGTGAGCCTCCGCACCAACCCTCACTAGTTCCCACTCCCCCGGGACGTGTGCTAAAGAAGAAGAGAAGAACATGTGGAAAATTCAATAGACCAAATTCGCTTAAATTGTGCTTCTGGAAAGAATGATTGCGCTTTGTCCATAACCTTAAGCCATTGGATACTTCTGTCAGACACAACGAGTTGTGAGAGGTTTTGGCTTCGGCAGTATGGCGTTATCGAGTCAGAGCAATGAAAGAGAGAAAAGATCAACTTTAGGGTTGTTATTTTGACGTCCGTTTAAGTTAGGATAATTACTGCGAAGATTGTCAGAATAAAGGAAACGTCACCAAAAGGCCTTGATTGTAAAGAAATTCTCCTCAGTCAGAATTAAAGGAAGAGAAATGAGAACAGGCTTTAGCGAATATACGCGCTTATGTCAGAGTTAAAGGGACAATGACTCTGAAGCTTCAGTCTTACGACAATTGTCCTGCTCCTCATCCCAGCCGTCCTCGCAGTCGGTGTTACCGTCGCAAAGCTTCGTCACACTGATGCATTTTCCTCCATCACATCTTACCTCGTCTTTAGGGCATTTTGCTGTTGAGGGATCAAATTCCAAAGTGAGATTTGTCATTTAATTTCAACCTTCTTCTGAGAATCTAACAAAGGTTGCGTCTGTTATACGAATATATCAACTTTAGTTTTAAGCGAATTACAGGCGATCTCGCCAGTTAAATTTCCATCACTGTGGAAAACGTCAGGGTGACTGCATTGCGTAAGGCTGATCGACTGTGTGATGTAAACAACTACCACCCTATTTCCGTATTACATGTACGAGTAATTGCTCTCCAAGGAGATAGAACGGCATGTGCACGATTGTTAATCAAATTATCTGTTCAACGATGACCTTATTTATATCAATCAAACAGAGTTCAGAAAAAACCTCAGTACAGAGACTACACTTGCTAATTTAATTGACTCCCTCCAATTTAATTTGAACTGTGATCGAGTCAATGGAATTGTAACAGTCGACTACAAAAAACATTTTATATGGTCGACCATTCGATTCCCCTTACTAAACTTGAAGTGTATAGGCTGGATCCCAGTGCCTTAGCCTGGTTCAGATGTTATCTTAACGATCGCAATTGCAGTATGTTACATTTAAGAGTCACTCATCCACAAGGATCATCACATCAGGGGTACACCAAGGCTCTATCTTAGGACCTCTTTTGTTTGTGATCTTTTTTGAAGACCAGCCCCTATACTTAAATACTCAAGTAGATCTATTTGCCGACGATACAACTTTAATATGATCAGTAGAGTATAAGTGTATCGAGGAGCTGGAAGATACGTTATCTCGTGAGGTCTAGAATGTTGATGACAGGGCCACAGCCATCAATTGCCGTTAAATTCTTCAAAGACCTAGACAATACTTATCAGTAAAAGTAGTTTGAACTCAAAGCTTACCACAAGGAAAAACAGCTCAATATTGAGTTAAATGGGACTCGACTAGAGCAAGTTGATAGCGTTAAGTTATTGGGACTTGAAATTGATGAGGAGCTTAGTTTTAATAACCACACAGATTCTCTGACGAAGAAATATCTCGAGGAGTAGCCGAGAGCAACTCCAGCTTGTTGAGTGCTTAGCAAACTCCTGCGTGCATCCATAACTCGATTGTTGCACAGCTGTTATATTTTCCTTGTTTTTTTTTCTTATAATAGCAATCCCTCACCCTAACCTCACCCTTACCCTCACCCTCCACCCGTACCCTTACCCTTCCCTCTCCCTCACCCTTACCCTCGTTTTAGCAACGCCGACTTCAACATGGCAAACGATTCCAACAATCATTTTTTTCGATTTACAATCCCACTGACCCCCTTAGATTCTCCAGTTCTTTGGCCAGGTCCTTATCTTTTTCAGAGTGCCCGTTTACAGAACCATTTACCGCATGACAACCAAGAGCCATAATGGGACAAAGAGAGAATCTTAGGGCGTTGGCCGGGATATGTGAATTTCACTAAAGTTATTTTCAGAGGTTGTAATTAAACGGAAATCTAATTCCTGGGACGTCCGCTCATTTTAATCGATTGTTTGAAGCATCATCAAGTCCACACGTGACTGCCTTAAAGCAAACAAAGCAGAATATTGTGATGGCGATCGACTGTTGCATATTGAAGATGACCCTTTTCGAGTGAGAGTTACAGGCGTCTAGATTTCGGCATCAATATTAAGATGAGCCTGATGAGCACATTTCAGTGCTTAAAATGATGCTGCTTGTTCCAATAAGTTTTTTCCTTCTGGTGGGTAGATTATGCTCTGGAGGGTTCTAAGTTTTGATTTAACAA
This sequence comes from Porites lobata, assembly GCA_942486035.1. Taxonomy (NCBI): domain Eukaryota; kingdom Metazoa; phylum Cnidaria; class Anthozoa; order Scleractinia; family Poritidae; genus Porites; species Porites lobata. The sequence continues at coordinate 9,772 of CALNXK010000071.1, read as the reverse complement.
ATGTGATTTTTGCCGCTTGTTTCACATTGCGAGGTCATGACACATATTGATTTTCTGTAGGTTTTGTTTCTGGTCTGCAGGATTGGCCCTCTGATCCAAAACTAACGCTGTTTGTTGCAGCTAAATAAGGTTTTAGGTTGTTTAATTTTCTCCAAAGTGCCTCCTGGATCTGAATAACTAAAAGCGATTTTCTTTAGTCCGCGAATGTGATGGTTTCCTACAATGTTTTGACACGCTGGGCCCACAACATCGAACGTCAAATAAACTTGGCGGGTTTTGTTTGCGTCCTCTGCCACTGAAGAAACAAGTTTTAGATACAACGTTCTGAGGGTCGAGTATTTCTTCGATTAGCCATTGCTTTTGATTGGTTTCAAAGTTTTTCATGACTTATTGTTAGAGCTGTTGTGATACGAAGTTCTGACACATGGGGGAAGTTTACTTTCTAGTCCTCTTTTTGTTAGCACCTCTGCTGCTTTCCTGTTTTGATTTCTGCTGTGATTTGCTTGCATTTTAGCGTTTTCGTTCGAATCGAGCGTCGACGTCGCTTCACTGGAATTGACGTTTGGCCTCTTGGATTGTTTTGTGCGACGATTATTGCCACTCCTCCGTTTGCCTTTTGCTGTTATTTATTTCTTCCTGCGGAGGTTCCAGTACCGAAATTGAAATTTCATGAACAGGATCGCTGTCCGCGGACTTCAATTCCTCCTAATAAACAAACTGATATATCATCTAGGAAATCAGTCATTTCCAACGAAATCGAGGAATCTAGCTCCCAATCGGGACAACCTTTTAAGAGAAAACCATTTCCTTTTTTTACAAAATCACTTTGGTTGATGAAACGCACCTCCACGCGGGACGCCATTATTACTTGACAGCGCTGAATAAAAGTTTGCGGACCTCTCGGGAAACCAATTTCCGATTAATTTAAGCGTTTAATTAGTCTAAAAATACGTTTGGTGAAATTCACATATCCCAAGGGCTAGACTGGGCGTTTCCGTCTCTGTCCCATTATGGCTCTTGATTACAACCCATCGCAAGTTTTTAAAGTAGTTCCACTACCATTTATGCCTCATCCGTCTCCCTATTCAAGCAGCGAGACATAAGCCTCATTCGCTGAATAAAACTCCTTCTCCTTTGCAAAAAAAGGCGAAAGTAATCACAAGAGAAGTCATTACAAGCGCTTCGTCCCCCGCCATTTTTTATTATGGCGAGCTTTCAGCTATTTGAATCCTCTGAATTAGCGGCATAGATTGCGGGTTAAATTTCACAGTGAAAACAGTTGTCACGTTCAAATAGTAAAAGTCGGTTTGCAGGGGACGGACCATGAGAAAAGCTATGGGTGGGTGGGTGGGGAATTTTTGAGCCGCAGCTTTTTTTTTACGTCATCAGATTCCTTGTATAAATTTTTTAGGCCATGAATTTTTCTTCATTTAATTTTTCCTTGAGCGAATATGTTTTTGTACTTCGCCCCCCCTCCCCACTAAGTTTTCTAATGGTCCGTCCCTAAACAAAACCCTGTAATGAATGTTTAGCTAGTAAATCGGCCTAGTGAAAACACAACCGTAATAATCTATCCCATAGGTGAGGGCCACAAGTTTGTTAGTGTTTTTTTCCACTACAGTCAACTCCCTCTAAGACGGACAGATTGGGGGACAGATTGGGACCGGCGGTAAGTGTCCGTCTTAGAGAGATGTCCGTCTTATAGAGAGTCAAATAAAGGGAGTAAAGAAAGGCAGGGACCAACTCTAGGTGTCCTTTTTAAGGAAGGTGTCCGTCTTATAGAGGTGTCCGTCAAGAGAGAGTCGACTGTATTACGTGCCCGTTAAATAAAGTTTGATTGATTGATTGATTGATTGATTGGCTGATTGATTGATTAAACATTTATTAAACAGACACCGAATTAATTTAGCGGACACGGTCTCAAATTCCAAAACGTTCCCCCTCATTTTCTGTACGACAAAATTGCAATGACAGGACATCTCTATTAACCGGGCATAAGCGAGGGTCACACGGATCTCCGCTTAACCGAAGGTATTCCTACATTCAAAGAAATCATTCCCGGTAGAAAACGTTAGTAAAGGGACTTACGGCAGTTTTGTTCGTCGGAACCATCATTGCAGTCCTCGCTGTCATCACAGATCCAGCCTTGAGGGATGCATTGTCCGTTGGAACAAGTAAATTGCTCTGGATCACACGTCTTCGAAGCTGTTAAAGAATAATTTTCTTGATAAATTTCATACATTTTGGCAGCAACTTTTCACTGTCTTAAAAGGCAGGTGGTAAAACACTGTTCAGTTAGTTACAAACAGTAAAATTAATAGTGCTCCTTTCTTTATTGTAAATCATTTCACTTCTTAAATTGTCACTCAAAGTACTGATAAGACAACTAACCTCTGCAAGTAGAATTGTTTTCAGGAAGAATCACATCCATGGGACAAGAACACTGAGCATGTCCATGCACACCAACAGAGCAGATATGGGAACAACGCTTCATGAAACAAGGGTGGTGAACTACACAAACCAAACGCAACAACCATTACACCGTCCATCACGACCAACAAAACTAGGTTCCAGTTTATATACGAAATATTGGTACTTAATTTCGTGGGTCTTTCATTTCGCGTCTGTCGCGATTGTAAAAAAAATCGCGAAATTTAAGCAGAAAACTCAAATTTCATAGAAAAAACCTTTCAACTTGTAATAGCAAAAAAATAAATGATATGTATCGACATTAGTTGTAATTAGTAAATTAACGTTCATTTGAAAACATTTTACACGTTGCTTGTTCCAGTTTAGCTGGATATTTTAAAAAGTTTAAACTTTTTACAAAATTAAATAAAGTTCAGGACGCTTAAATCGTGAAATTTCGCCATTTTTATCATATCAGATTTGCCTCTTGAAATCGCGCAAATAAACCCCTGCCAAATACTGTCCACCCGCGTAAGTACCAGTAAGGTAGCTAGGCTCACTATGATTGACTAAAGCTGCAGTCGACTCCCGATAACTCGAGCCCTAGCTAATTTGAACCTTGCGCAAACTCGAACCAAAATCGAAAAATCCCCTGGATTTCCTTCACACATTTACTACAATTTTACCCTCGGAAACTCGAATTTCCCGCTAATTCGAAGAAATTTTTGTTTCCCTTCAGATAATTTCTCTATGAATTTACCCTCGCTTCAAATCTTTGAATCCCGGTTCAAATCGCTGTAATTTGTGCATGTGGGAAAAATATTTTATCATTTGCAGACCCGATCTGGCAAGCTTAAACAAGCGAAACAAACTTGTAACTTCCTACAGGCACGCGCGCAAATTTCTTCTTAGCAGCTTTACATCTTCCGTTATCACGCAATAGTTTTTTGATTCAAATTCTGCGCGCGCGTTTGTAATTGTAGCGTATGTTGTAACAAACTTTTTGTTGGCAATTTTATCCGAGGGTTCCCGCACATGCCGTGTGGTACGAAACTAAATAATAATAAATATGCCAAGTCAAATCCCACGTTTTACCCTCGATATTTACCCTCGATAACTTAACCATGTTTTAACGCCTGACAAGTCGAAAACACAAGTGTACTGCAGTCCGAAATGTTGAAATTATTTTAACAACCATATGGTCTTTGTCTTTGCTATTTAGTCAGTCCAGTTTAAATGCAGTGTCCAGCATTGTGTATCAATCAAGTTTTGAAGTGCGCATGTTACTTGCATTCATTCCCCATCCCATTTTCTTATTTCCGGTTATTTGCTTCGAACTCCCGCTAACTCGAGCCCCTTTTGATTTCCCTTGAAGTTTCGAGTTATCGGGCGTTGACTGTAACAAGGAAACTTCCCCCACGTGACCCCACAAGGGGAATTCTTGGATTATGCAGTGCTGCAAAAATTGATAACGTGACTTATTAATGTTTTCCTTTGGACCTGTTAGAGCAACCAAACTGGTTTTAAAGTATTCCCTCAAGCGGTTTATTGTAACGTAAGCGAATTAATCAAGCAAATGTATTGTCTTGATAGCTTCAACAGGACGACGGCGACGGAAGAGAAAACGGCATTGATAGGGAGCTTCAGCAAAGGCCTTTTTGAGCGACGCAAGTCAACCGCAAGTGTAGTCTGCTACACAGCCGTTTTTAGTGTCGTCACGCAACGCTTAGTGGGGAGGAGCGTTGCGTGACGACACTAAAAACGGCTGTGTAGCAGACTACCGCAAGTGAGGTCTTTTTTTTCATTTTAAAGCACCTTGACGCCACCAAACTTTTATTTCTAAGTGTCTTTACTATTATAGAGACAATTTGTCCAAAAATTTGGGCAGATCACCGACCAAAGATGAAAAAGGACCGCTAGCTTCCGGTTGACGTGCGTCGCTCAAGAACGTCTTTGCTTAAAGGAGCTGTGTCACGAAATTCAGCCAAATTAGGAAATTACAAAATGCCCGTTAAATTAAGAGAAACATAAAAATAACCGCTTAAAACGTTAAAGGAAGGTTAAAATAACATAACAGAAACAACAGATGTCACGGAAGGGCAAAATTGAAGAAGACTGAAACGGATTGAAATTAGGATTTTTGAAAACTGTTCAGCCTAACAGTTTTCCAAAGATGATCCCTACCGCTTGCAACTTCAATAATAATGCTCAGGAGACATATATGTTTGCCTCGGGTCTCTGATTTTGTCATTTACATGTAATTTCTTTGCTTACTTTCAGTTCCATAGCGATTGAGGGCGAGTAATTGGCAAAATTAAACAAAATGAACTGGACTGCCGTGACACAGCCCCTTTAAGCTCACTAATAACGTGAATTTCCGGTCGTTCAAACTTTACACCGCACTCAAGCCAAATGTTGGCGTATTTTCCTATAGTTTGTTTGTTAGGTGCCGCAACAAAGTTCGCAAAGAGAAAGGAATACTTCGCATCGTATGATTAATTCCCAAAATACCTACATCGCATTGCATGTAGTAATCTAACGGCCTAGTTGTACAGAGGGCGGTAAAAAATGCACCAAACGGAGTGATCCGAGCAAAGTGGTTGTTTGGCTTATCAAACCTAAGTTTTTCTTTACGCTGTCGTTGTCGTCGTCCTGCACGTCGTATAAGCCCTCAAAGCCACCCTACATACTGACCAGCAAATACTACGATACAATCCTTATTTATAACCACTTGAATTATAACAAATCGCCATCAAGAAGAAGTGTAAAATGAAAGAACTTTCACACCTAATGTTTTCAGTGTATCAACGACAATCATGTCAGATAAATCATCAATAGCTGCTTGCACCGTTTGGCCACGAACGTCATCCTCCCTGATTTTCATGACATTGCGGGACTCACGATCTATCCAGTACACATAACTTCCATGGACTGCTAAGCCAACAGGCTGTAACACATTTGTCTCTATCAGTGTGGCCCGGTTCATTCCTGTAAGGTATATTTATTCGACTGTGAGCTACATGTGTTAATTACTGAAGACACAATTCAAGTACTAGTATAGTTCTTTAACTGTAACTGTTGTTGTTGGCGTTCACTTTAAACTCGCGGGAAGTTCTCATCGACATCAAGAGAAGAGGGCTGAAAATAAGAGGAAGAGGGTGCAGTTCCCTAAGCCCTTATTTTAATCAAGATCTCCTTTCATGTAACACGTTAAGAAAATGGTCGCCAAAAAATGACCTTGTCAACATGTTAATATTTTTTTTTCGCAGTTGAACGCGGACTACGTTGTTAAAGGAGACTAAGTAGATAAATATCCCGTCCTGCATGCGAAATTAGCCACGTTTGTTTGCCTTGTTTTGCCGCGTTGATGTTTCTACGTCACATCTCGCCCCAACTCCTTCAAATACTACTCCCGGTCATTTTTTGAATCGAGTAATGGCGGCAAGACATTTACGAAAATTGCCGTGCAAATAAACACACTTCCAGATCATATTTGGACTCCAAACTTGGCACGGTAAGTCACTTTTACATACACTTTCGAAATATGTAATCAAAAACAAATTCCCAAATTTGATCGTAGTAGCACTTTAAAAAGCACTAGCAACAGAAAATTGGCCTTTTAAAAAGAAGAAAACCACTACTGAAAAATTTAAAATAACCGTGCATTTTTCTTTCTTCTTGCTTCCCTTTTGACCACACCAAGAAAGTTCACACGTTTCTGAACTAAAACGTTTCAATTTTGCCAACCACTGGAAACTTAGTTTATTGTCACTGGTTCTAATCTAAGTGACTTATTTGTTTTGGTTTTGTTTGTTTGTTTGACAAAATATGCAACGTACATAAGAGTGGCAATCATATAATGAATTTAAGAGCGAACCTGTACCTGTGAGATCGGCATACTCAATCCTTTTCATTGTAGTGTCCGTCCAGTAAAGTCTGTTTCTCACCTTGTCCACTGCCAAATCCCGCGGGGATGCCGCGCTGAAGAGTGTCAACTTGTGCGCACCAGCCATTGTTGCACGCACGATAGATTTCTTCTCCGGTTTTTCATTGGTAAAGAACATTTGTCTGAAAAGGGTAAAAACTGATTAGAATCAATTTTTTTATTGGTTTATGTGGAAAGAAATAGCGATTGCAGAATACCCGGCCCACTAAATATCTCACTTGAAAAACTACGCCTGCAGTCCGGCAGTCGTGTTGTATTATGCCGAAGTAAAATGAGCGCTCACACAGTCCCGCAGACGATATCAGAATTTATTATACAAATCGAACGACTGTGGGACTACGGGAGCAGCTTTTTAAGTTAGATATTTATTGGGCCTGGTATTCGGCAATCTAGCAAATCTAGCCCATTGCTAAGGGGATTACTAACCAATTAAAATAAAATAAATCAAACAGCATTAAAAAGAATTCACTCACCCCTTCTCTGGATAAAGCACAATAGACCGTGGATGCACATCTCTCTCATGAAAGACCACACCGATAGACACCCCTTTTCTTAAGCTATAAACGTTTATGCTGTTTTTCACACTGTCTGTCCAGAACAGCTGTTGTCCGTATGAGTCAATAGCCAGATCGTAAGGCGAGGAATCTTCTCCAAGGACTATCGTCTTAGCATTGCTACCATTTTGAAAAGAGCGTCTTATTTGTTTCGCTGCACTGTCGATCCAGTAGATGAGGTGACTATTGACATCATAATCAATAGCACGAACATCCGTCAGACCACGCACAGGTAAAACGACTTCTAGGTTGTCTGATGAGTTGAATAGGACTCTCCGAATGTCAGTTGTGGTGCTGAAGAGCATGAATACTCGAGGAGCTGTAAAAAAATACGAGAAGGATTGTAAGAGTTTGATCCTGTCA
>CALNXK010000070.1:2320000-2384056 GCA_942486035.1 Porites lobata | reverse complement strand
AAGGGGTAACAAGGGTAAAAAGGGTAACAAGGGTAACAAGGGGTAACAAGGGGTAAATAGGGGTAACAAGGGTAACAAAGGGTAACAAACAAGGGTAACAAAAGGGTAACAAGGGTAACAAACAAGGGTAACAAGGGGTAACAAGGGTAACAAGGTAACAAAGGGTAACAAGGGTAACAAAGGGTAACAAGGGTAACAAGGGTAACAAGGGGTAACAAAGGTAACAAAGGGGTAACAAGGGTAACAAAGGGTAACAAGGGGTAACAAGGGGTAACAAAAAACAAGTAACAAAGGGTAACAAAACAAAGGGGTAACAAGGGGTAACAAAGGGTAACAAAAGAGCTAAAGGGTAACAAAGGGTAACAAGGGGTAACAAAGGGTAACAAAAGGGGTAACAAAGGGTAACAAAAAAGGTAACAAAGGGGTAACAAAGAAGGTAACAAAGGGGTAACAAGGGGTAACAAAGGGGTAAAAAGGGTAACAAAAAGGGTAACAAGGGGTAACAAAAGGAACAAGATGTAACAAAAGGGGTAACAAGGGTAACAAGGGTAACAAGGGGGTAACAAGGGCTAAACAGGGGTAACAAGGGGTAACAAAGGGTAACAAGGGGTAACAAAGGGGTAACAAAGGGGGTAACAAGGGGTAACAAGGGGTAACAAGGGGTAACAAAGGGTAACAAAAGGGTAACAAGGGGTAACAAAAAGGGTAACAAAGGGTAACAAGGGGGTAACAAAAGGTAACAAAAGGGTAACAAGGGGTAACAAGGGGTAACAAGGGGTAACAAGGGTAACAAGGGTAACAAGGGTAACAAGGGGTAACAAAAACAAGGGGTAACAAGGGGTAACAAGGGGTAACAAGGGTAACAAGGGGTAACAAAGGGGGTAACAAGGGGTAACAAAAAAGGTAACAAGGGTAACAAGGGTAACAAGGGTAACAAAGGGGGTAACAAGGGGTAACAAAAAGGGGTAACAAGGGGTAACAAGGGTAACAAAGGGTAACAAAGGGGGTAACAAGGGGTAACAAGGGTAACAAGGGGTAAAAAAAGGGTAACAAAGGGTAACAAGGGGTAACAAGGGGTAACAAGGGGTAACAAGGGTAACAAAGGGGTAACAAGGGTAACAAAGGGCAACAAGGGTAACAAGGGGTAACAAAAGGGTAACAAAGGGTAACAAGGGGTAACAAGGGGTAACAAGGGGGTAACAAGGGGTAACAAAGGGTAACAAGGGTAACAAGGGGTAACAAAAATAACAAAGGGTAACAAGGGGTAACAAGGGTAACAAAGGGGGTAACAAAGGGGTAACAAAGGGTAACAAGGTAACAAGCATAACAAAAAGGGTAACAAGGGTAACAAGGGGCTAACAAGGGTAACAAGGGTAACAAAGGGTAACAAAAGGGTAACAAAAGGGTAACAAAAAGGTAACAAGGGGTAACAAGGGTAACAAAGGGTAACAAAGGGTAACAAGGGTAACAAAGGGTAACAAAGGTAACAAGGGGTAACAAGGGGTAACAAAAGGGTAACAAAGGGGTAACAAAGGGTAACAAGGGGTAACAAGGGTAACAAGGGGGGTAACAAGGGTAACAAAGGGTAACAAGGGGTAAAAGGGTAACAAAGGGTAACAAAGGGTAACAAGGGTAACAAAGGGGTAACAACAAAGGTAACAAAGGGGTAACAAGGGGTAACAAAGGGGTAACAAAATAAGGGTAACAAGGGTAACAAGGGGTAACAAGGGGTAACAAGGGTAACAAAAGGGGGTAACAAGGGTAACAAAGGGGTAACAAAGGGTAACAAGGGGTAACAAAACAAGGGGGTAACAAAAGGGTAACAAACAAGGGTAACAAAGGGTAACAAGGGGTAACAAACAAGGGTAACAAAGGGTAACAAAAGGGGTAACAAAAATGGGTAACAAAAGGTAACAAGGGGTAACAAAAGGTAAAAAGGGGTAACAAAAGGGGTAACAAGGGGTAACAAAAGGGGCAACAAAGGGTAACAAGGGTAACAAGGGTAACAAAGGGGTAACAAATAAGGGGTAACAAGGGTAACAAGGGGTAACAAAAGGGTAACAAGGGGTAACAAGGGGTAACAAAAGGGTAACAAGGGGTAACAAAAAAATTAACAAGGGTAACAAAAAGGGGTAACAAGGGGTAACAAGGGGTAACAAAAAGGGGGTAACAAGGGTAACAAGGGGTAAAAAGGGGTAACAAGGGGTAACAAGGGGGGTAACAAGGGTAACAAGGGGTAACAAGGGGTAACAAAAGGGTAACAAAACAAGGGTAACAAGGGGTAACAAAAGGGTAACAAGGGGTAACAAGGGTAACAAGGGGTAACAAGGGTAAAGGGTAACAAGGGTAACAAAGGGGTAACAAAGGGTAACAAGGGGTAACAAGGGGTAACAAAAGGGTAACAAAAACAAAAGGGTAACAAGGGGTAACAAAGGGTAACAAAAAGGGGTAACAAAGGGGTAACAAGGGAATAAAGGGTAACAAGGGTAACAAAGGGGTAACAAAAAGGGTAACAAAAATAACAAAGGGTAACAAGGGGTAACAAGGGGTAACAAAGGGGTAACAAGGGGGCTCAAAAGGGTAAACAAGGTAACAAGGGGTAACAAGGGGTAACAAAGGGGTAACAAAGGGTAACAAATGGGGTAACAAGGGGTAACAAGGGGTAACAAAGGGTAACAAGGGGTAACAAAAAGGGTAACAAGGGGTAACAAAAGGGGTAACAAGGGTAACAAAGGGTAACAAAACAAAGGGTAACAAAGGGGTAACAAAGGGGTAACAAAAGGGTAACAAAAAACAAAAGGTAACAAGGGGTAACAAAGGGTAACAAGGGTAACAAGGGTAACAAGGGGTAACAAGGGTAACAAAGGGTAACAAAGGGGTAACAAAGGGTAACAAGGGTAACAAGGGGTAACAAAGAGGGTAACAAGGGGTAACAAGGGGTAACAAGGGTAACAAGGGGTAACAAGGGTAACAAAAGGGGTAACAAAACAAGGGTAACAAGGTAACAAGGGTAACAAGGGGTAACAAGGGTAACAAGGGGGTAACAAGGGGTAACAAGGGGTAACAAGGGGTAACAAAGGGTAACAAAAGGTAACAAAGGGTAACAAGGGGTAACAAAGGGTAACAAGGGGTAACAAGGGGTAACAAGGGGTAACAAAGGGTAAAAAACAACAAAGGGTAACAAGGGTAACAAGGGGTAACAAAGGGTAACAAAGGGTAACAAAAGGGTAACAAAACAAAGGGTAACAAAAGGGTAACAAGGGGGTAACAAAAGGGTAACAAGGGTAACAAAGGGTAACAAGGGTAACAAGGGTAACAAGGGGTAACAAGGGGGTAACAAAAACAAGGGTAACAAGGGGTAACAAAGGGTAACAAAAGGGTAACAAAAGGGGTAACAAAGGGGTAACAAAAGGGTAACAAGGGTAACAAGGGGTAACAAGGGGTAACAAGGGTAACAAAAACAAGGGTAACAAGGGGTAACAAGGGGTAACAAGGGTAACAAGGGTAACAAGGGGTAACAAAAGGGTAACAAAAAGGGTAACAAAGGGTAACAAAGGTAACAAGGGGTAACAAGGGGTAACAAGGGGTAACAAGGGTAACAAAGGGTAACAAAAAGGGTAACAAGGGGTAACAAGGGGTAACAAAGGGGTAACAAAGGGTAACAAGGGTAACAAGGGTAACAAAAGGGTAACAAAAGGGTAACAAGGGGTAACAAGGGGTAACAAGGGTAACAACAAAAAGGTAACAAGGGGTAACAAAACAAGGGTAACAAGGGTAACAAGGGGTAACAAGGGGTAACAAGGGGTAACAAGGGGTAACAAGGGGTAACAAAGGGGTAACAAGGGGTAACAAAGGGTAACAAAGGGGTAACAAGGGTAACAAAGGGTAACAAAGGGTAACAAGGGGTAAATAAGGGGTAACAAACAAGGGTAACAAAGGGTAACAAGGGGTAACAAGGGGTAACAAGGGTAACAAAACAAGGGGTAACAAAAGGGTAACAAAGGGGTAACAAGGGTAACAAGGGTAACAAGGGGTAACAAGGGTAACAAGGGGGGTAACAAGGGGTAACAAGGGGGTAACAAGGGTAACAAGGGTAACAAGGGGGTAACAAAAAGGGGTAACAAAGGGTAACAAGGGGTAACAAAGGGTAACAAAAGGGGTAACAAGGGTAACAAGGGGTAACAAGGGTAACAAGGGGTAACAAAAGGGTAACAAGGGTAACAAGGGGTAACAAGGGGTAACAAGGGGGTAACAAAACAAGGGTAACAAGGGGTAACAAAGGGTAACAAGGGGTAACAAGGGTAACAAAAGGGTAACAAGGGTAACAAAGGGGTAACAAAGGGTAACAAAAAAGGGTAACAAGGGGTAACAACAAGGGTAACAAGGGGTAACAAGGGGTAACAAAGGGGTAACAAGGGGTAACAAGGGGTAACAAAGGGGTAACAAAGGGTAACAAGGGGTAACAAAGGGGTAACAAGGGTAAGGGGTAACAAAGGGGTAACAAAAGGGTAACAAGGGTAACAAGGGGTAACAAGGGGTAACAAGGGTAACAAGGGTAACAAGGGTAACAAAAATAAGGGTAACAAGGGTAACAAGGGGTAACAAAGGGTAACAAGGGGTAACAAGGGGTAACAAGGGTAACAAGGGGTAACAAAAAGGTAACAAAAGGGTAACAAGGGTAACAAGGGGTAACAAACAAGGGGTAACAAGGGGTAACAAAGGGTAACAAAAGGTAAACAAGGGGTAACAAAGGGGTACAAAAGGGGTAACAAAAAGGGGTAACAAGGGTAACAAGGGGTAACAAGGGGTAACAAGGGTAACAAGGGGTAACAAGGGGTAACAAGGGAACAAGGGTAACAAGGGTAACAAGGGTAACAAGGGGTAACAAAGGGTAACAAGGGTAACAAGGGGTAACAAGGGTAACAAGGGGTAACAAGGGTAACAAGGGTAACAAGGGGTAACAAGGGTAACAAGGGTAACAAGGGTAACAAGGGTAACAAAGGGTAACAAGGGGTAACAAGGGTAACAAGGGTAACAAGGGTAACAAAAGGGGTAACAAGGGTAACAAGGGGTAACAAGGGTAACAAGGGGTAACAAGGGGTAACAAGGGGTAACAAGGGCTAACAAAGGGTAACAAGGGGTAACAAGGATAACACGGGGTAACAAGGGGTAAAAAGGGTAACAAGGAGTAACAAGGGTAACAAGGGTAACAAAAGGGGTAACAAAACAAGGTAACAAGGGGTAAAAAGGGTAACAAAGGGTAACAAAGGGGTAACAAAGGGGTAACAAGGGGTAACAAGGGTAACAAGGGGTAACAAGGGTAACAAAAGGGGAATAAGGGTAGCAAGGAATAACAAAAGTAACAAGGGTAACAAGGGGTAACAAGGGTAAGAAGGGTAACAAGGGGTAACAAGGGTACCAAGGGGTAACAAAGGTAACAAGGGGCAACACGGGGTAAAAAAGGTAACAACAGGTAACAAGGGTAAGAAGGGTAACAAGAGGTAACAAAGGTAACAACGGGTAACAAGGGGTAACAAGGGTAAACAGGGGTAACAAGGGTAACAAGGGTAACAAGGGTAACAAAGGGTAACAAGGGGAAACAAGGGGAAACAAGGGGTAAAAAGGGTAACAAAGGGTAACAAGGGGTAACAACGGTAACAAGGGTAACAAGAGGTAACAAGGGTAACAAGGGTAACAAGGGGTAACAAGGAGAAACCAGGGATAACAAGGGTAACAAGGGTAACAAGGGGTAACAAGAGGTAACAAGGGCAACAAGGGTTAACAAGGGTAACAAGGAATAACAAGGGTAACAAGGGTAACAAGGGGTAACAAAGGGGGTAACAAAAAGGTAACAAGGGTAACAAAAGGGTAACAAGGGGGTAAAGGGTAAACAAGGGGTAACAAGGGGTAACAAAAAGGGGTAACAAGGGGTAACAAGGGTAACAAGGGTAAAAAAGGGTAACAAGGGTAACAAGGGGTAACAAGGGTAAAAAGGGGTAACAAGGGTAACAAGGGGTAACAAGGGGTAAAAAGGGTAACAAGGGGTAACAAGGGTAACAAGGGTAACAAGGGGTAACAAGGGTAACAAGGGGTAACAAGGGGTAACAAGGGGTAACAAGGGTAACAAGGGGTAACAAGGGGTAACAAGGGTAACAAGGGTAACAAGGGGTAACAAAAACAAGGGTAACAAAGGGTAACAAGGGTAACAAAGGTAACAAAGGGTAACAAGGGGTAACAAGGGTAACAAAGGGTAACAAGGGGTAACAAGGGGTAACAAGGGGTAACAAAGGGTAACAAGGGTAACAAGGGTAACAAAGGGTAACAAGGGTAACAAGGGTAACAAGGGGTAACAAGGGGTAACAAGGGGTAACAAGGGTAACAAGGGTAACAAAGGGTAACAAGGGTAACAAGGGTAACAAGGGTAACAAGGGGTAACAAGGGGTAACAAAAGCAAGGGTAACAAAAAGGTAACAAGGGGTAACAAGGGTAACAAGGGGTAACAAGGGGTAACAAGGGGTAACAAGGGTAACAAGGGTAACAAGGGTAACAAGGGGTAACAAGGGGTAACAAAGGGTAACAAGGGGTAACAAGGGGTAACAAAGGTAACAAGGGGTAACAAGGGGTAACAAGGGTAACAAGGGTAACAAGGGTAACAAGGGTAACAAGGGTAACAAGGGGTAACAAGGGGTAACAAGGGTAACAAGGGGTAACAAGGGGTAACAAGGGTAACAAGGGTAACAAGGGGTAACAAGGGTAACAAGGGGTAACAAGGGTAACAAGGGGTAACAAGGGTAACAAGGGTAACAAGGGGTAACAAGGGGTAACAAGGGTAACAAGGGGTAACAAGGGGTAACAAGGGGTAACAAGGGGTAACAAGGGGTAACAAGGGTAACAAGGGTAACAAGGGTAACAAGGGTAACAAGGGGTAACAAGGGGTAACAAGGGTAACAAGGGTAACAAGGGGTAACAAGGGGTAACAAGGGGTAACAAGGGGTAACAAAACAAGGGGTAACAAGGGGTAACAAGGGGTAACAAGGGTAACAAGGGGTAACAAGGGGTAACAAGGGGTAACAAGGGGTAACAAGGGGTAACAAGGGTAACAAGGGTAACAAGGGGTAACAAGGGGTAACAAGGGTAACAAGGGTAACAAGGGGTAACAAGGGGTAAAAAGGGTAACAAGGGTAACAAAACAAGGGGTAACAAGGGGTAACAAGGGGTAACAAGGGTAACAAGGGTAACAAGGGTAACAAGGGGTAACAAGGGGTAACAAGGGTAACAAGGGGTAACAAGGGGTAACAAGGGTAACAAGGGTAACAAGGGTAACAAAGGGGTAACAAGGGGTAACAAGGGTAACAAGGGTAACAAGGGGTAACAAGGGGTAACAAGGGGTAACAAGGGTAACAAGGGGTAACAAGGGTAACAAGGGGTAACAAGGGGTAACAAAGGTAACAAGGGGTAACAAGGGTAACAAGGGGTAACAAGGGGTAACAAGGGTAACAAGGGGTAACAAGGGTAACAAGGGTAACAAGGGGTAACAAGGGTAACAAGGGGTAACAAGGGGTAACAAGGGTAACAAGGGGTAACAAGGGGTAACAAGGGGTAACAAGGGGTAACAAGGGGTAACAAGGGGTAACAAGGGTAACAAGGGTAACAAGGGGTAACAAGGGGTAACAAGGGTAACAAGGGGTAACAAGGGGTAACAAGGGGTAACAAGGGGTAACAAGGGGTAACAAGGGTAACAAGGGGTAACAAGGGTAACAAGGGGTAACAAGGGTAACAAGGGGTAACAAGGGTAACAAAGGGTAACAAGGGGTAACAAGGGTAACAAGGGGTAACAAGGGTAACAAGGGGTAACAATGGTAACAAGGGTAACAAGGGTAACAAGGGTAACAAGGGTAACAAGGGTAACAAGGGGTAACAAGGGTAACAAGGGGTAACAAGTGGTAGCGAGGAGTAACAAGGGTAACAAGGGGTAACAAGGGACAACATGGGTAACAAGGGGTAAGAAGTGGTAGCGAGGGGTAACAAGTGGGAAGAAGGGGCAAGAATGAGTAAGACCCATTGGAGCAATGACTTGGAAGAAATAGAGCGTTTTGTTAACATAGATTTAGGTAGAATTCGTATATGGCTTGCAGGGAACAAACTTACACTAAACACGACTAAGACAAATTTTTTTAATTGGGTCTAGGCAAAGACCGTCAATGCTAGAAAGGAATCCCATAATTAAAATTGACCAGTTTCCGATTAAACAAGTGTCGATTTTTTTGTAGGTGTTGACATCGATGGAAATCTTTCTTAGGAATGTCATATTAACGAAATTTCAAAGGAGATTGCTTCTGGCATAAGTGCGATTCAGCGTATTACGTATTTTCTCTCTTTTGAGATTCTACTTAACGTAATAAAGGGGAACAAGGGGGAACCAGGGGGAACAAGCAGTAACAAAGGGGAACAAGAGTTTACAAAGGGGAAAGGGGGGGAACAAGGGGGAACAAGGGGAAGAAGGGGAAGTAGGGGAACAGGGGAACAAGGGGGTCAAGGGGAACAGGGGTGAAAAGGGGAACAACGGGAGCAGGGGGAACTAGGAGTTACACGGAGTTAAAAAGCTTTTGCAGTGGGTTACTCGAGGTGTTTAGAAGTGTAGGCCATTTGTGGTTAGTGTAAAGACGTCTGCTAGTTTGGATAACAGTGAGCATTATAGCCAAAAATGTTAACCTTTTAGACTGTTTAACTTTCTTGTGAGCTTACGCGCTAAAGTTGTGTAAGGCTGCATGCAAACGGACGCAACATCGTTGACCAACAACTCTTAACATATTTGGATGTTACATGTTGCGTCCGTTTTCACATCCTGTTGCACGTTGTTGGATGTTTTTGAGTGTTGTTGCGCAAAGTTTGAAACCGGTAAAACTTTTCAGCCAACAACTCCCAACATTTCTTTTGTTCCGTGATCGCCGAAGCGTAGTGCAACAATGTTGGATCCGTTTGCACAGCTCTTCCAACATTTTTGGCGCCACGCGTGTTCATTACGCATGGTTTACACAGACTTATGGGTTGTATCCTTCCCACGATGCACTGTGGGTCCCAACATTGTTGGGAGTTGTTGCATCTGTTTGTACACCACTACCAACACGGAGCAACAACTCCGAACATTGTTGTCGCAACAATGTTGGGAGTTGTTGCGTCCTTTTGCACGAAGCCTAAAGATGACTGACACCGATATGGCATTTTTACTATTGCTACTTTTAGTATTATGGAGGGCATGTAACATCGACCTTGTACCAGGTGATATGGAATTTTTTTCAACATGCAAATACAAGCAACAAGAGCAGACCAAAAGGATCTGGTGCCTATTTGGGCAACAACAAAAGAAACTAGGTATGTTTATTACTTCGGCGGAGCGCGAAGTAAAGAATTCGCGACGCTCAGGGATGTATCAAAGTTTACATTTTTGGGACAAGATAAGGCACGCAAGTCAGTAGGTTTTCGGTTTTATTTGGCTATTTGACAAAGTGAGAGCCAAATTAGTACGAGATGTCTCGAGATCACTTTGATTTCTTTGATTTATTCTTTAAAGGAACAGTATCCCGTTGCTGCCACGCACCAAACTTTGATTTCTGGCAGGATGTCGCGAAATCAAAGATGCGAGGAGAGTAAGAGAACCATGAAAAATCCGTTTGCATCGCGCTTGGCCGAGTTCGATACTACACTAAAACTTCTCAGGATTACGGATCAATGATATATTGTTCCCGTTGAGTTTCGATTTGGGCGGAATCGGGATTTTTTAGCGTTACTTTTATTGCCGTTGGCCGGAGGACCAAAAGATGGGAAGCGCTTTTATGCCAATTGAAGGCTTATTTCTTCTGCCAGCTTCCATACAAGCTCAGATAATTGTGAAAGGAATACGCAAAAATGAAACAGCAACAACTATAGAGACTTTTAAGAAAGAAACCATTGAGACATGGACGTGACTGAGGAGATCTTATGGAATTAAGCTTCGTGAGTAGAATGTTTTGCAACGACGCGTTAGTAAACTTTTAAATGAACCTCCCTACGGCCGACAAAATCAAAGAAACACGCGCTACATGTTTAGAAAAACTAGTGCAATGAAATCATAATATAATTTTTGACTAACTTTTGCGACAATTAATCGCGTTGAGATTGCATTTTTATTTACACCTTTCAAACTTTTGAGGCTACTGACGCGAGCAAATCAGGCAAATATTACTGGACTTGGAACAATTGACCTTCGCATTAGAAAAGCTTAAAGCGAGCGCAACGAGATCTTCGGGCCGCGAGGCGGCCCTGCCAGCGACAACATCGCGATGAGCCTTCGATCGCGCCGCGAGCCAAATTTTAAATAAGACAAAAAACTTCTTCGAAAGTCTAAAATATTACTTGAGAATGTAAACAACAAATCTCCTTCGGCGGTGCGGTCCGGAAGGAAATCTTGTCGGGTCAATATGACAGTTCTATTGTCTTTTGAAGAAAAAACAGATGACGCTCGCGCGTGCGCACAATCGAGACGCTGTCCCTTTAACTTATTCGAGGAAGAAAGAATTAGTATTTTGGCTTTCCCTGGGTTTGAACTGCCTCACCTGTGTGACCCGTCAGATCAGAGGAAACTCTAAGTTGAGGGATTAGCCGTTTGCGCTACTGCGACCCAAGGTAGTTCGGAATATAAAAAATAGCTATGAAATTATGCACTAGTTTTGGGACAAGATTGAGCGCGCAGGTTCGTGACGTTTCGGCTTGTTTCGGCTATTTCGCGAAATGAGACCGGACTACTTCGTGATATCTTGAGATAACTTCAAGTTTAGTCTTTAATTTACTTGAGGAATAATAGAGGATATTACATGGCCGCGCAGAGGCACAAAGTTTCTCTCTGAGTGTTGAAAAATATTTCACAAGTGAGTGCTCCTTTCGAACTGTTTTATGATGAACTTAAAGTTACAAAATGCTGCACAAAGACGTTTTGTCTTTGTTGATTGTTACGTAGTAAAATTGCTTTCATGCGTTGCTTGACTTTCTCGAACGTTCTCTGCGTTTTTGGATTATTCATGAATAATTAATTAGGGCAAGTTTACATATCAGCATGAGTCAGCAGATTTGCATCAGTTACTGAAATCATAAAATATGTCGAAAAGCTACTACTTTTCGCCTGTTTAGTTTTTTCAGAACCTTATGTCAAACGGTATACAAGTTCCAAGCGAGTTCTTTTGACGAAGTAAGGTTTTTCCCACGAGCTGGAATACTATGTTTAGTCAAGTGTGACGAAGGTCGATTTTCAAGTTCTGTGTTTACAAGTTTGTGTTGGCGGATGCTGTGTTTTAAAGCTCTGTGAAGGCTATGTTCCTTTGGTATTAAACTTCCTTGTGTCAATCCGACATCCCTGCGTGCTGATAGTCAGTGCATAATTGTCCTCAAAACATTCGAACTCGTAACATTGAGTTTCAGCCAATTCCATGCTCAACGTAATTGACTTCCTTACCCATGCCTTACATATCTTTAATCAGTACATGAGACTGCTATACTGTTTTTGAAGCCTGATGTAAGAAAAATGGCGAATTTTTTTTCACTGTTTGTTTTGATAGACTTGTTGTTCACCGCCAGTTACCTCATATTTGACTTAGGTCTAAACGTTTAGACCCAAGTCAAATTTAGAAGGATTTGTATGGAGTCATCAGAGCATAACTGGGCTAATATCTCAGAGACAATTTGCCTCTTGGATGTTGCCCTTTTCAGAATATCCTCACAAATTCCATATTTTCACAAATTAACACCTTACTCTTACCATCTTTCATTTCTTACTATTCCTCCGCATTTACAATTAATGAGCTCCACAGACACGACACCGAAGTGTACGCTCCATAGCGTCTTGTTTATATTGCGAAGGCTCCATGATATGATTTTTACCTAGAGGTCTACCTGGTTCGTTCTCCGCTTCACACTCACTCATTGCGGCAGCAATAATTATTTTACAATTCCTAGATTTTAAGCAGGGTTAAGCTTTGGAATCCTTAACACACTTCTCGTCAGGAGAGTGAGCTCAGTTACCTTAATTGCCGGCATAAAATTCCTCACCATGTGAATAGAATTGTTAGTTTCCATGGTACAAGTATGTTAAAAAGTCCAAGGAATGAGCATGTTTTACAAATTATACATGTGATTCAAAATTTCAAAAAATTCAACCAATCATCCTCCATAAAGAACCGTGGGACCCGTTTCTTTTTATCTTAACGAACAATTTAATTTCAAGAAAAAATTGAAACTTTAGTTTGCGAGAAGTACGTGGATCTCAGTACTGATTCAAGACATAAATCGGTGTCGAAAACGACACTGTTCCCTTTCTTGATAGCTTATATTCAACTGCTCGCCACAATAGTAGAAGCAATAACGACTGTTCGTTCTCATCTCAGTGAAAAAAGGGATAATGAAGAAACAATACGTGCGTCATTTTCAGCTTATCGTTTTTTGGAATCTCATAATCTCAAAGACCTCAGGACGGTTTCTTAAACAACATCAGTTTCTTAATGGCATTTGCCCTGGGAGCTTTTTGATTCCTAACAGGTCTAACAGAATTTATTTCCTCCCTGTTGACAATAGATAGGGTCATGGATAGATCATATCTAAGATTGTAAATTTTAGAAGAGATGATGGTCGTACATTAACGTCATTTTGCAATAGAAATGAAATAATATTAACGTTATGCGGAGCTGTTGCAGATTTTCCATCTGTGAGGTTTAACTTCTAAAGCCGTTTTTGTCGAAGTTGTAATCCTCTCAGATTAAAATTTTGCACCAAATCCCCGTATAACCCTTTCGGAATCCCTTCCTCTCTAAAAGTAAGGGTTTTGTTTCTTCTTCTTTGCTTAGTTCGTTACTTTGTCCAACAAGTATTTAACAGGAGTCAAGGCGTCAGTCAGGAGCCCATAACCCGGAGCGGGCAACTTCCATGCGCTCGTTTTCACGGATCAGTTTTTTTAGAACGGTTTTGGTGCGAATTTTGTATATCTTTCAAATTTCACAAACCAGTCAGCAAAACCTAGAGACCTAAAAACGATATTTTTTGCCTTTTAATAACCTTTAGTGTTCCTTTTATCACTTCGAATGCGCTCATAGACATGGTGGAGATTCTATTTTCGCGGTAAAAAGTGCCCTAAAATGTATCTAAAAATAAACTGGTCCGTAAAAACGCTGTGACATAGGCCTACTACGGGAGCTGCTCGCTCCGGGTTATGGGCTCCTGATTCGGTTTATTATGAAATCAGAACCTTCCTCGTCATTAACATGACCTTATCTTTTAATTAGCTAATATACGGCAAAATTCTTGCCTCAGACAATCTATTTTGTAATCCATTCGCGAACTTTTGAGAAAGGCCCGTGTCGGTCCACGCGTGCCCGGATATTTTAGACTGCTTGCAGTTCGCCTTTTCAGTTAAATTCCGTCTAGTTCTTATCTCAGCCACCACGCTCACGCTCTTGGGTTTTGCATGCAGTAACTTTGCAAAGGAAAATAACAGACTGCTCGCAGTCTAGGATATTTTTGAAAACGGAGATTCTAGTATTCTCCATTTTAGCCTTCTGTCCATGCGTAAACGGCGTTTTCGAGTAGAGAAAAACGAAAGTTTTCAAAATACGGTCCCCAAAGTGGAGATTCTTGCCTAAAACGTCGGTTTCCTCAGCGTTGGTTTAAGTGGGGACGGAAGAAAACGGAGGTTTTTGAGGACAATGATGTCATACATCATTTACTGGTACTAGGTTTACGCATGACCTTAGGGTATTCGATCGTATGTCCTTCCTTCGTCTAATCGTTTCCATACGGACGGTCGAAAACGATTCAAATACGCTATTTGTGGACGCGTGTGATTTTTTTGACAACACAGAAAAAAATCGCAGTTTTCCAAATTATGCATACGTGTGGACAGGACCTAAGAAAACTGGCCTCAAGCAGGCTCTGTAAGCCACTATAACGTGAATCCCCCAGGAGTTTTACGCCTGGGAGCTCCCGCATAATTAAGTTATTTTCAAGGAATGATCACTTGTTCTTTGTTTGCTACGCTAAGTATTCGGCTTTTGCTGTCTAAAGCTCCGCTGTACTGCGAAAAATCTTTGGCTTGTATTTGTATACCCGCTCCCGGGCTTAGGAGAATAATTGATTCTTAATAAAAATGCTCTAAACAAACATTTGGGAAAGGCGGTTTTCAAGCAACAATTTAGCCCACCCAAATGTAAAACCAGTTAGAGGCAGAGTTAATTAAAAGAATTAAAATGACTGAAAATACTTGTAATAACAAACTTACCAACTTTCTTTTGATCTATTTCTTTCTCGCGTGCTGACTTTGATTTGTGTGATTCAAAAGGAGGTTTTCGCCCGCCTATAAATTGAAGACAGCGGAGACCAGTCCTCTGAGCTGCAAGCGTAGATATGCCGTGACACCTGAGTGAATTCGCCTGAGAAAATAACAAATGCTAATCACCCGCTTTTTAATTTCGCCAAGCATTACATATGCAAATTAAAAGAGAGTTAAAAACCATATCAGATATGGCTAGTTGCTTCTACAACTATTAAAACGGAGCACAGTTTCATACAGTTTCATCCGGCGTTCAATAGTTCTTTCCGTACTTTACATACTAAAAGGTAGGGATAGAAATGTATAGTTACTTTAATGTTAAGTAACTTGAGGGGAACTCAGCTGAGATGAATCTATTATAAGTGTTTCTATAAATCAAATTCCTATTTAATTAAACAGAATCTCAGTGTTTGCGTCGAAAACAGTTTTCACGTGTGTCAAAGCATTTCGTTAATTACCGAAAATGTTTTACTGAGGTCTTTTCCACAAATCTTTCCCTATAACTATACGTAAATTAAACTAAGCAAGGCAGTAATTTAAGATTTTAGTAGAATATTAGTGGGATAAAACCATATACATTTCCCTTTTCTCCTTATTCAAGGGTATTCAAAGTTGGCTACAATCGTGGGGGTGCTTAAGAAATGGAACTCTGTGGAATACTATTTTAGCTCTGAGATAAAGCTCATGCAAGGACGTCTTACTGCTTTGTTCATTGGCTTCGAACTCTATCAATTAGTTATGGTTGGCTGGAAACTAAAGGTTTTGATGATTACTACTGTTGCAGTCTTCTTTCTACATGTGACCGTGATCCAGAGATTGCTGAGGTGCAACATTACCCCTCTTATTACTCAGCTGGTAAGTTGCAAACCTGTTCACGTTAGTTGACTTAAACAGACAAAGGGCGGATGATATACAGTGGTGATCTACCAGTGTTTTGGCATATACTGACATTTTGTTATGTTCAGTTCTTGTCATTTCTTTTTATTATTGGGCTTATTTCACACTGGCTTGCAATGATGAACGTACAGCGCGAAAAAAGGGGAAAAAATGAATTGACATGAAATATCGCCTGAAGAGATTTCTCTTCCCTAATTTGAGTGCCGTGAAAAGCTTCATCAAATTCTCCTTAATTTCTCAGGGGCACCTATCGACGGTTTCCAACTAAATACTTTGAATAGTCTGTTTAGGCTATCGGAACACCCTTAGATCTCTACAAATGCATTAATTTTAAGCGGCGCTAGGAAGTTTGTATCTGCATGTTAGATCATCCTAGAGGAACTTGTCACGAGTTTTTTCGAAATTACCAAGGATTCAGTATTATTTTCCCGATACTATTACATGAGAAATTTCTGTGATTTGATTGCCTTAGAGCGGTGGTATTTCAGCTTAATTTGAAATACCTACATGTGAAAATTACAAACATTTCGTGGGAAGTAGTATAAACAAATAATAGCACAGACTGTTCACAGTCCCCTATTTTCCGTAAGATCGATCGTCGAGATCGAGCGCTATGCGTTAAGGGTTGCCATCTTGGATGCGTGTCAAAACCACAAATTGCACGAGACCGTTGTTAGCCTTTAAAAATTTTACTCGTGCTCATTTATTCCAAATTGCACTCGAAATCATCATGGATAATATCCATGAAATCAAGTGATTACCTGTAAAAATTTTAGATGCAATTTAACGTTTTATTTTTCTTATTCTTCTGTCCAACATATTCTTGAAGCCGAAAATTTTTATATTGGTTTCCTTTTCCTAGGAAAATTAGCTTGACATAATTGCTTCCCCGAACAGGGGCATTTGTTATTCATTTAATTACCGATGAGAAAATCACAAAATCATTGTGGGATGCAATACTGACCGAGACGATGAAATAGCTGAACAACGACCTGTGAAGTTCTTTAGGAGCTTAGACGGTAATGAGTATTAAGGCCTTTGCGAACTGGAATCAGATTTTGGGCAAGTTGAGTCATTTTTGGTACTTGACTTTGCAGTAACTTGGTGGCGCTGTACTAGTGGAAATTCGACTATGGCGTATTAATGAAATCCATTGCCTCCGCGAGTTTTCGTCTACCACTTTATTCCAGGAGACATTTTATGGAAGTATCCTTACCTGTCGTAGTTACTTTAACCTAGTCCCCGAAAAGCTCTCTGGTGACGAAGTTATGGTAGTTTACCTAAACAGGTCAGGAAATGATCACGTCAGTTTATCTTTTAAGATAAAAAGTAACATTAAGATCGCCGCAGGAAAGGGAATTCACCACAGTCAAGGATTCTGGATTCTAGGTCGTGGATTCCGGCTTCCATGCGAGGTACTGGATTCCAGTCTTTGTCAGTAGAATTTGGATTCTGGATTCCTTGAGCTGTATTTCGGGTTCCAAAGCCCAGGATCCCGGATTCCATGAGCAAAAATTTCCCTGTTCCGGAATCCGGATTCCCTTTCATTGGGGTATCAGGAACTTATTTGGGTCTAGGTTGAGTCAGTCGGTCGTTCAGTCAGTCGTGTTTCTCGAGAAGCCGGAGGAGATTGCTAACGGGCCGAGAGGGAATTGGACAAAAGCCTCTTCTCCTTAGTTTCCCCTCGTCTATGACTTACTTTGTTTGACGGACTTTTTATCTTTTTCAGTGTTTAGCATATGAAGCAGGAGAGGTGTCTGGATCGTTCTGTTCTGATCTTTGCGAACATAATAAAATTCAGCTTGGACAATGTCTCTCAACGGTGCCTGAAAAGCAAATCTATGAAGCAGACTGGGAGGACAAGCAAGTCATACTTAAAATCAATGTGACCTGGTTCAAGGAGTTCAGTATACGCCGGGACATGAAAGACAGCGATGCAGCGGCGATGTATAAGAACGACGTTTCCGCAAGAGCAAGAACGATGTTTGGAGATTGCTCTCAATGCCACAAACTAACATCTGCTTTAGCGATTCTTGGAGATAGCAACAGTGATGGGATAGTGACAGGTACCGAGGCCAAAACATTCATTTCCTTGCTGCAGTTTATAGAACCCTTGATGTTGATAGCTTTAAATGACAGCAAGTACACCGTGGATTTCTATGGGTACTGTGGTGGATTGTACGCAGTCGAGAAAGTGCCTCTTATCGCCTCAAAAATATTTGGAACTACCTGGGAACTGTTGGAACTACCCGGGGATATGTTAGAGCCACTTAAGGTTACTTTCAATTACTATGTAGGAAAAATCGTTCATGCTGCAGCTTTTTATGCGCAATATGCCGATACAATTTTAAAGAGGACTTTGGCTTTGAATGATTACCCTATATTTTCTAACCTCTTTTCGGTACATTTTCCAAGCAGAAGGGAAAAATTTCAGTTTGCGTGTTCTTTGCTCGATACGATAATGAGCCTGTCGGAACATCCTTACGGCCTGGTGCAGCAGTGTGACGGACACCTAGGAAATTTTGGGATCACCAGTAACGCATCTGTCAAAATTATTGATTTGGATTTGTTGTTTCCTTATTTTTACATTAAGGATCATCTGGAGCGAAAAGAATGTCTGTCAGACGAGGTGTGTTGGGTGGGAAATAATCGCTTTTGTTTGTCAACTTGTGATTCCAGCAAGGGATTTTGCTCATCAGACATGCTGTACCAAGATTTACACGTCGTTTGCGAAGGTTTTTTACCTCAAATCTTCGATGATTCTGGTATTGTAGAAGCAAAAGGACATAACAATACTGTACTGAGACGGGCTATAGAGGGCCTTGGCTCGTATTGCAGTAAACTACCATCGGTGTACTCATCCCGTGAAATGAGACTTAGGATCCTTAATGTCAAAAAGAAGCTTCGATCGATTGAAAACAAATCAACATGTACAGAAAATTGTTAACTATAAGTAACCTGTAAAGGTAACCAACAAAAAGCTTATGATCTAACGATATACTGTTAATCACGATGAAATCGTTTACCAGTATTATAGAAAGGACTGTTCTTCGTTTTTCGCACAGGAGTGCATTAACGATGATGATGCCAGAGCGCTTTGTCTTTACCTCGTGAATAAAATTCGATGAATCTCATTACGAATTAAAATGCAGTGACTACTTTAAACAGTTCGACAGGTTTTGAGTTATTCTTAGATCGATATTATCAATGTTTAAGAGTGGTGTTCTGGCCCTGGTTATTCCAAATGTGGATCAACCTCGTTCCCAGGGTCCTCTCCTACTCGGTCCCCGTGGCGAGAGAGAGAGAGAGAGACATCCTGGTCTGGTCACGTGTCCTTTGGACAAATGATATAATAAGGGAGGGTCTTTCGATTTCAAAATTTTGTCGACAATATTTTTGTCACCTTCAAAGAGAGGCTATTTGGAAAAGAGTCACGAATCATTTCGATCGCCATAATTAAAACGTGCGTCATGTTTTTCAATAGCCTTCACTTTGCAATCCCCAGTAGCATTTACTCTAATATCAATCTTAAAGCAAACCAGGTTCAGTACCTAAAGGCAATTTATCGTGGCGGAGATGTAGTGGCTGTGTTGCCAAGGGAGGCCGAGTGGGAGAGGACCCTGGGAACGAGGTTGAATCTGAATAGTTCAAACCACTGGAAAAATTTCTACCCAGTATAATTTATAAGCATTAGGAAAACCAATTGCGTTACTCCACTGAATAGAGATTTATCTGGTGGATAGCGCTATCCAGCTTTGGAACAAGTGGGGCAAGAAAATAAGAAAAGCGTCCCTGGGTTGATTTATTGTAACAAAGGAATAAGCCCCTACTCACAAGTCGCCTAAAATCACTTAGACTACGAGCAGTCTCTCTCTTTTCTTGGTCCGTCGAGCAAAACGCCCGCGACACGCAAATGACCACGCGCGTGACTGAAGGCGCGAGACGAGAGAGGGAGCTCCCTCCCTTGTTTCTCGCGTCTCGCGGCTTCGCCGCTCAACGCTCGCGTGCGCGTGCACTCCTCTTACTAAATCTGAAGAAAAAGAGACTGCTCACGGTCTAAAAATCACGGAGCCGTAAAGTTATTATGCAATTTTATTTCCTTCCACACTTATTTTCCACGTTCCGTTTCTGATTTTCGACGTGCAATTTGTGCATATTAATAAGAGTGAGGGAAAAATGGTTCTTCTAACAACTAAACCTGATAGTTTCCGTTTCCTAGTCCCTCACAGTTCAGTTATTTCGCTCCTCCTCAAAATTTCCATTGTCTTCCCTCCACCACAACATTTCTATTGTTCTCCTCCATGTAAGAATAAAGTCAGACGGAGTATTATTCACAACCCTTCCCTTTTCAGATCAAAACGAACAACCTGTCTCTAGTGTGAAACGGCCGGTATGTACATAATAAATGCCATTAATAAATGTTCAACCACTCACACTAAAGACTTTTGCCCCTTTAAATATTAAGTTTATTGGCATTAGATAGACCTGTACGGACTATTTCCACCCGAGAAATGTTTCGTCCATGTCAAGAGAACACAATGTGGCAAACTAAAAACAGGCTCGGAACAAATTGATGTGGCCCCCATTCAAGTGCACATGGCACTGTAAATCGACAATGAATCTTTAAATTTCAAACGAAATCCTCATACTGCACTGGTTTTCTTTACCTAAAATGAGCTAAAATGGACTATATACAAGTGATTTGTATGTACATTAATCGACACCTCTGTTTTTGCACTCTATCAAGAGCGCTTACCATTAGTACGGTCAACACTGGCCAGATAGACCAGTGTAGCTATAAAGAAATTTTTACTATTTAAAAACAAGACTTTCCAGTCAGGTCAGTCTATTCATAAATAGTATACACGGTAGTGATAGGTGTTAAATGAAATCTCTCGAGAAAAACCTAGTACATCTCCAAAATGACCAGTCCAGCAGGTTAGTTCTGACCTTTGGTAAGCGCTCGAAGTATGAGTCCTTCATAATCAAAAGTTTTTCTTGCCTGATATGCAGCAGCTGTCTTCGTCTATTGCGGGAAGCGGAAAGGAACTGCACACAGGCTAAAATCACTCAAACTATATCAAATTGAATACTTAGTCATTTGCAAAGGCGGGTGTCAGAAGTTCAGAGTTTCAAATCTTGGCTTCGCAATGACCTACTAGAGATCTTTAGATTCTAAGACGAGGACGAGATTTTCTCCATACCAAGTAGTCCGCACGCGTGAGCCAGCGTCATTTTGGAGGGAAAACGTAATAGCCGTCGTCCTTCTACGAGTTTTAGCAAGAAACTGTCTAATGATCGAAACAATTTATCAAATGTTAAAAGTTTTATCAAAGTGCGATTTGTAGAGGGCTTAACCTCCTTCAATAAAGATGACAGTACTAACTTTTCCGGTAAAAAAAATACAGCAAAGCATTACTGGTATCTCTGTTTTTTTTGCAATACACGTAAAACGTTTAATCGAATTTCGTACTCGTAGTTGTTCTCCAGTCTATATAGGTCTCTACTTTCAGTGTCGTTTTGCTTAGCAAAAACAACGCCACATCAAACGATAACGAGAAAGCGCGCGAAAAGAACTGGACGCGGCTTGGGCCATTGGTCAAGCCGGTCTTTTTCGGATCTGCGCGCGTTGTCCTCGCTAAAACTGCCTATTGATTCGAACGCGAATGTGCGTAAGCATGTTTTCAATGCAAAAGAACTGACTTCGCTGGACTCTAAGAAAAGGACTTATCACAATATCAGCTTAAAAGGCACTAAAGAAGTACAATATGATGAAACCGTGAACTAAGCGAAAGGGGTATTTCTCACGAAAAACATGTGGCGAGTCCGAACAAAGTCACTGAAAATTTGAACAATTTTATGTAGATTATACTATTATGAAATAGATTCCTAGCAGACCCTATATTCAGTCCGCTGAGAGGGCAAGGTGTCGCAGCAAGACTGGAAGAGAATAACGAGTAATATGCTCGCCTTTGCAAGAATCCTTTGGGATTGCAAATAGTCTAAATAAAGATAAATTCGCCACTTTGAAAAACGAGAAAGGAACTGGGCCGAGAAAACTTTCGAAAAGCCTTCTGGGACTGTTATTGGGGACAGGGAAAAAATTGACCGGCGCGTCTCCCAATAGCGATCCCAGACACAATTGCGGGACGCATTTTGCCTTTAGTTCCTTTCTGGTTTCTAAAGTGGCGAACAGGCACACGGGTGTTATTTACATTGAGTAAAACCAGCCAACTGAATTCTCTTCCTCTTATGTCTGTCCTACTATACAACGACCTTTCATGGAGTCTTAAAAAATATATTCAACTTGAAAACAAGTTACTTCTAGACTAACGTTCCTTTTTTCACTGGCCGTAGAGGCGGTGAATTCCAAATCGCAGAACTTGTGCGATGAAGGTATCGCTGCTTTTTCTTCGTAAAAATTTCCTCCAAGTTCGGCGCAGGAACGCTGTCGAATATACTGTTCACGTCAATGTTCGAGTATTCCTGCTTAAAGATGGCGGCCGTGAGAGCAGGTGGTCTCGCCCAAGCTGGGATTTTTTTCCTCGGGTTATCTTCCTCGTCAGTGGAATCGTCGCTGTTTAAGTCTTCGATGTTGTAGTTCTCTTGCGATGATGGCTGGCGTTTTACCTTTACCGGAGGGGGCGTCATGTCGTAAGAGTCGCACGATGATTGGTTTTCGTCTAATTTTCGTTCCTCGAGAATACGTAATCTTTCTCTCTCCCTTTCCTCCAGGCGCTTCTTTTCGCGTAGTGCTGCATCACGTTCTTCTCTGAGCCTTTTTTCTCTTTCCTGCCGTTCTTTCTCTTCTTTGGCTCGCTGTTCTCTCTCGCGTCTTACGGCCTCTTCCTTCTCCCGGATAAGCTGCGCAATTCGTGCCCGTTCCTTCTCTTCCCTCTCTCGCTCAATTCTCAATTTTTCTTCCCGCGATTTTCTCTCCTTTTCTTCCTTTTCTCGCAGCCGTTTCTCTTTCTCTTCAATCGCCCTTAGCTTCCTCTGTTTGTCCAGCTCTCTCTCCCTTTCTAACTCTTTCTCTCTGTGTTCTTGGAGACGTTTTGCCTCAGCAATTTTCCTCTGCCTTTCCTGCTCTTCTAACTCCTGTTTCCTTTGAATAGCTTCCCGTTGGCGCTTTTCTTCCTCTTCCTGTTCTCTCTTGCGCAGTTGTCTAGCAGCCTCCTCTTGCTTTCTTCTCGCTTCCAGCTCAGCTCTTTTCTGAAGTCTTTGCTTCTTTTTCTCCTCGTCTTCTTTCTCTTTAATTTTCTTGGCTTTTTCCTCGTTAAGGTGTCGCTGGTCTTCAGCTTGCCGTTTCTTCTCCTCGAGCGCTTGAAGCTTAGCAGCTCTTTGTTCTGCCGCTTTCTTAGCTCGCTCCTCTCTTCTCCTGAAGTTACAAAGAGGAGAAAAAAAAAGTTTCGACTGACTGCTAACAAATCATAGCCTGTGTCAAAGATATGGACATCAACATATTTTTCTTTTTCTTTTACGCATTTCGGTCAACAGCTTCATGGTTATAAGTAAGTATTTCTTAGGATTATTTCTACATCGAACGAAACTGTTTTACATGGCGCTTTGCATTTCTCTACCAGTTGCCGGCCAATCACAATCCTGAAATGTACAGGGAAGTGCCGAATTTCTTCATACGGCAAATGAGCGTGTCACAATAGTATACAACTATTCCCCGTAGGGGAGGTGAATAGTGGTAGATATATAACAAGACTGAAAAAAAGTAACCTTTTGTAAATTAAAAAGGTCACTTAGTAGGAACTTTGTTTCCAATTTTCAAACATTTCGGGGGATTTTGTCAAGTGCATTTTACGTTTTTGTTGCAAATTCAGCCTGAAAATAATTTTCTACCTATCAGTGAACACCGAGAAGCAAAAGTTCGTCCCTTTCTTGGTATTTTTTGTACGACTGCTCCATTTATCGCACAAATTTTGTCTTCCGAAAATGTCTCGAAACGAGACGCCATCTTGGCTCCGGTCGCAAAACAGTGAATAGCCAAGACATTCCGACTTACGGGATCCAATCAACACGCGCGAAAATTGCTATTCACTGATTTGGTAAATACTAAAAGATTTTATCTCGCAGGCGATAAAAATGAACCCAAAAAAATTAAATAAATGCTTCAAACTCGGCTCACCTCTTTCGCTCCTCAATTTCACGTTGTTTCTGCTTTTCAATTTGTTCCCGCCTCTCTTTTTCCTTCACCTCCTTCTCTTTTAATGCAATACGCAGTTGCTTGTGCTTTTCCTGAGGAAAAAAATATTACAAAATAGAACGATGGAGGAACGATAAGCTTTCAGTTGAAAGGCGAAGTCCTGAATTTCAAATGCATTGTTTGGAAATTTCAAATCAAAACATTTGAAAAGTTGAGGCTCCAGGTTGGGTAGTCTGTGCAACCATCATTACTGCACAGGAAAGAGAATGAGAAGAGGGGGAGCTACAGCCAAGTTTTTAGTTCTTTGGGGGGATGAATGGAGTTATGAACGCTGTAGATACCAATCCGTCTGCAGCTGCATTTTGGTGAACGTCGTTTAGAACTCAAGAACTACTTTATAACTACAATAAATCCAAGAATTATAATTCCCGTTATATCCTGTGGATTGAATTTTTTGTGCAGTTGACTGCAAATGATTCCCTTAAAGCTCTTCTAGTATTACTTGACCCATTGGTGACCGTATTAATGGGATTCCACTGTACTACTAGGTGAAAGTACTACCAAGCAATGAAGGTTTCATGTGAATGGTCGCAGCATATGATGATTTTGTTCACAGCCTCAAAAGTTAGAACTACCTTACAGAGACTCTACCACTGACTTTGCAACGATATTAAATTTTTATGTCCTCTGCAGGGCTGAAAAAATCTTGAATTCCGGCTTGTACTTTGGGCAAGCAGCTCTTACATTTTTCTTGCTCAGGGCCATTCCTTGCTCATCTAAGGGCGCTTTCCATTTACCAGAAATGGCTGGCCAGGCCATTGCCCGACCAGTCAGTTTGAAAATGAAAAAGGGTTTTTCCAAGAGTTTTTTCTGAAAAACCATCTCCTTCGTGCATACTATTTAAGATTTGACTGATCTGGCTGGATAGTTTTGATTAAAAGGGAAATCATTGTTGTGATAAGAATGGTCTGGTTGGTGAGTTCGGTCATATGAAAAGCGCCGTAAGTTCATGATTTTGTTTGAGGATGACTCTCCAGGACTCTTACCCATTGGGTAAGTAAGTTTTAAAAGTTTCCTACCCATGAAGAAAATCTACTAGTCCCGGACTACTGGACAGGACTTTATTCAAGCCATGCCTCTGGTACACCTTGCCTGCCTTAAGTAAACAAGAAAAGAATAGCTACAAACCTCTGGATCTACTTTCTTTGGAGTGTTTCTTCTAATAAATGAATGCACAAGGGCAATATTGTTTGGTTTGGCCTGCTGTCAACAGAAAAACAAGATGTCATTCATAGAATTAATCATCTTATTTTTACACCAGAGATCAGGTTTTTTTATCGATATTTGTGCAATATACTTGTTCGTAATAAGCAATCAGCAATGAACATGGCCAAATGTAATTTAATTAAGTTAAACCAGAAACATATAACCCCTGAAGCACGTTTTGCATCTAAGTCACCCTTTGCTGATTTCTGCCCTGCCCCTCGCTCCCTCTGTACTATGTTTTATTTCCATTGATCTATTTGGCCAGTGGGACAGTGCTGGTGGTAGTCGCTGTTTGCTAGTTGCCATGGATACATTATGCTTATCTCTTATGTGCTTGCTTGGCATTACCATCCTTTAGGGCACCCACACCTAACCCCATTTATTGTTGATGAGTTTATGAAGGGCCATTAAATTCTAATTTATTTTAACCTTTATTTCGCTTCCACATTCATCACACAGTTTTTGAAAGAAGAATCATGGGAAAATGTTAAACCCATTTAAATGAGCCTTGCTTCAAGGTTCTGTGCAACTAGTCCCAGAGGACTTGTAGTTCACAATGAACGTGCCCTGATACACCTTTTGAACAGAGCCTTCGTTTGTCTTCTCAGGTGAGGAGAAATAAAAGGAGACTCTGCCTGAATCACGGCAAACCTTTGAGGTTGCCACAGCTAAAACATATGGGCTAGTAATCTTGCTCTCTCTTCTCAAAATGTTATTTTTTTCAGTGTAAGCATCTACAGTCAACTCTCTCTAAGATGGACACCTTTGGGACCGGCATGAACTGTCCGTCTCAGAGAGGTGTCCGTCTTATAGAGAGTCAAATAAAAGGAGTAAAGAAAGGCAGGGACCAACTCTAAGTGTCCGTTTTACAGAGGTGTCCTTAAGAGAGAGTCGACTGTATTTATTGATAAACTGATGGTCATAACTGAAAGCCTATGTTCAAAACTATCTCCACAACAAAGATCTTACTTGATTCCATGCAGTCTTTGTCTGCTGTCAGGGTGGCCCTGATATCACTATGCAAATTATGAATACAGATCTCTCTTACCTTCTGTGGGGGATTGTTCACAGCTTCTTGTTTCTCTTGTGGAGGTGTCTTGAATTCTTCACTCATTCCTCCTGATGCAGCTTCTGAGCCTTCACTTCCACTGGTATCATGACTTGCTACTGGTGATGTGAAGTTCTCCTCAGCTGGTAACTCATCACTGTTTCAATGGATAAAATCAATGTAACTCATTCACTCCTGACTGTAGGTAGTTATAAAATGTGGGTTGGAGCATAGTGCTAGATATGCATCTTATGCTTTGCGTCCAGTATATATCTCCTACTATTCACCTCCCCACCAGGGTATGTACTAAGGGGTGTTTACATGACACCGGGGCAACTTTCGCATTCGCGCAAGATCACTCTGGTTCCCTCTCATGGCTCTACATTTGTTTACATGATACCACCACAAAATGACATGCCGCCGCGAGTCACCCCGGTTGTTGTACCGGGGCAAGAAATTCACTCCAGTACAAAATCTCGCAATGTATCATGTAAATGCGAAACAAACACCCGTTTTGGAGTGGAATCGGTCTCCCGGTAAACTGGAACGGGAAGTGCATGCGTAATGTTTGCAATTTTGAATGGCACACGTGTATTTTATCAACATGAAGTGCTCACTTCAAATAACGAGATATGAAATGCAATACAAAATCAAAAAGTGAATCCCAGTGTGAAACTCACACCAGTACGAGTTTTCTCACGTAAACACTCCCTAAAACAGGGAAACTACAACACATGACCATGTCAGAACACCACAGAATATTAAAAAAATACTCATCAAAAAATGAATAACAAATAAGTAACACTATATAAAAAATTAAACCCAATTGGCATGTAGTTCTCACTCTTTGTGGGTCAGGTCAGCAATAGATTCCATCCCCTGATGCTACCTTAGGCCTTCACTCTTACTAACACTTATGTGTTCAAATTTCTAAGTCTCTTCACAAGTACATTTTTGTTCTCTATTGCTCTGGTCCCTTGCTCTCTGTTATGCAACACTCTCCTGGTGTGTCCTTTTTTAAATAGTTTTTACCTGAAGATTACGTGGGTCACACAACATCTACATGTAGTCTTACATAAAATGTAATGTGATACTTGTTTTTGCAGATTAAACTTTGTTAGATCAGTTTGAAAAATGGCTTTCAGTCCATGTGAATTTTCAATTTGCCTTAAAGTACCTAGTATGTAATTTGAATTTCCCCAAAAGTGAGCACTTGCCCATAAGGCAAAACCCACTAGCCTTGGGCTACATGTACCAGACATGACTAGGCTAAGGTGCATACCTGTCAGTCTTTGCATTCTGTTCACTCTTAGCTTCATCATCATCATGAATCTCAGTTGCTCTACAGTCATGAAACACTTCTGCAACGTCACCGTCATCAGGTTCTTCCACCAACTTTTCCATCGCAGCATCAGCCTTGTCCTCAGCACTACTACAACTACTAGGAGATCCAGCTGAACATTCACTGGAGGTACTACTCTCACTTGCCAAATTATCAAACAGCCTCACTCTAACACCTTCCAGATCAGGCTCTAATGGTTCTTCAGCATTGCTTTGAACAGAACCATTCAAATTCAACTCTGGCATGAGCTTGGATTGTGTCAGCTTAAGCTTAACAGAGCTTTTGACGAGACTCCTCTTTCCTGGTGCTTTTGCCTTGCTCTTCTTGACTGCTTGCTGTCTGTCTCCTGGAGACATACAGAGACTGGAGCACCTGCTCTTCCACCGCCATCCACTGTTTCTTCGTGTACTTCTTCTTCCAGACTTCATTCCAGTTTCGTATGTCTTATTGACATCATCTGTTTGTCTTGTTTCAGCGACAATCTTCTCTGTTGCAGCAGAGTTTTGTCCATGGTCGATTACACTCTCAATATGATTTTTCTTCCCAGTATAACCAGGGTCACTCTTATTTTCAGACTTGAGTATTTCTTTTTTGCAACTGTCTAATGACTCCAAGGGTGTGGTTGGTAACAGTGAAGACTCAGTCACAACATTATTACCGTTTGTTGTATCTTTCTTTTCAGATTGCACAATATCATCACCTGTAACATCACCGGCATGATGAGCTTGCTCAACACAGGGACTTGAGGCGACTACAGGGTTTGCTCCATTTCCAAAATTAAACCCTGGTGATTGTAGCACTAAATGGACAGTTGCTTTGCAGGTCTTAGCTGATGCAGGAGGAGATTTTTCTGCGTCAGCAGGTAGATCAGGAGTCTCAGGTACTGGGACAGTAAGTTCTTTTGCACCTTCTTGGCCTGAATTTGAGTTTCTTGTACTCCTTCTTAGTGGCTGTGTTTCTTCGACAGGTGACACAGGTTCCTGTTTCACAATAACTTCAGGCACAACTTCTCCCGATTCCTTTAAATTTTTAGTTGCACTTGAAGTGCTTTCCTCCATTATAGGTTGCGGCAGTTGTTCTTCCGTTGATGAAATCTCTGCAGAATCCTTGAGTTTTTTCCTGGTATTTCTTGTAGATCGTTTGGGTATCTTGTTCTCTTCATTGGAGGATAAAGTTTCATTTTCTTCTATTTTCTTTCTTGCATTTCGAGTGATCCTTCTTGGCTTTTCATCCATCGAGGATGAATCTGTCTGCTCTTCATTTGCCACTGGCATCTTTTTCTGCGATCCTCGCTTTGGCTGCTGTCGTTTAGTCTGAGTCCCTGCCCTTGTAGCTCGTGTTTGTCTCTTGTCACTAACTTGTTTGGTATCTTCTTCTGTAACAGTGCTATAATCAAGAGGCTCATCCTCATTTATTACTGTCAGTGGTGATGCATAACCTTGTGTTTTAGGGGCCTTCATTTCTCTTGTCATTTTGAACAAACTGTCATCGCTACTTTGTTCTTCATCACTCTCCTGACGTTTCCTTTTCATTGAGGGTGTTTTGGGAAGAAGAATGTTGCTGTCACGCCTAAGGAAAACACAAAATGTCTGACACCTACAAGAACAACTGGGTATACTAACACCGGTACATGTTATTTACTTCAAGTTTGAGAGTTATAATGTGAGAAAAGTAGCTCTACCCAGATTTATAAACTAGCTGCATGCTAAAAACCTCCCAGAAACAAAGCTAAGCATGCTTATTCACAAAGCAAGCCTTGTGATGTTCCCAAACTCACAAGACATGGCTCTCAAACTTTTACATAATATCAGACCTTAAATATCAATACCCACACAGCCAGTAGATTTATCTGAGCTGGAAAAAGTAACTAGTTCCAAACAACAATGATATGATTATATTATGCAGTTCACGAAAATAAGTCAAGCTTCAGATTAAGCTCTTAGAGGCTATTTAAAGTCTTACCGGCCAAAATGTTGTTTTGCTTCAGATAATATCTCATGTAGGTAGTTAAAGTCATCCTTGATTTCTTTTTCGAACTTAGCTATCGCCTCTTCGGCTCGAAGATGCAGAGAAAACCCGAGCGCTGTTCCCTCCTTCGAGTTGCTTGTGACGGCCATCTTGAATCAAAGCAGACTTGCGTATGACGACTTCAATCTGCTCTCTCGACTCTCGGAAATATTTTTTTCAATTGAACATTTTCTTTAAGTTAACACTTAGATTACTTAATCTGGTAAAATACACTCACTTTCTGGTCTATTAAATAAAAAAATATCTGCAAACAAACCGCACTGAAATTAGAGAAATTCCATCGCTCTGTTCGAATTTTGAATTTACCGACATGCGTAAATAACCAATCATGTTCATTTCTCGCCATTTCTGAGCCCACGGTTCACACGCAACGCTGAATTTTAAACGATGCGCGAAATTATGCAAACGAGTGTTGTTTTTGTTGGAGACTTCTTTCAGGAAGGAGGGAGTTATCTCCTCTACTAAGAAAATATTTCTTTGTATTGATTTAGCAGTAATTACGCTAATGACTTAACGCATTAGTTTACCTTTGTTGAAAGGAGGATCTTTGGAATTATTCCAGACGAGGACGGCAGAAACACAACATAAAGCTCAACTTAATCATTTCACGTGCTTTGAAGTTTGAAGTAACTCGCGTCTTGGAAATTTGAATATGCCGGGGATTGTTGTCTTTAAACGTCGGTGGATGGTCGCAAGTGATGATTTAGTCATTCCGTTTGGAATTGCGTTTGTTTTCAGGGGACTGTGGTGAGTGAGCAAATATATGTCATTTTGTGAACTCCTTACCTAATCTAATCGACTAATTTTCCATGTAGTATTTAGCTTTATTTAATAGCTCGCGTAACCGTGTTTTAACCGGAATACTTAAGTATGTTACAGCTTAAAACTTTTATTGCAGATAAAGATATTGAATCGAGCATTAGTTAAAATTGCTGTCGGAAGGCTCAACATCCGTTTTTCGTTGCGAAGAAAATTGACAAAACACGCGAAATAGAATTCGTTATTGTTTTGTTGGCACTGCACGTTTTGTTTCATTGTAGCAATGAAAGAAGTTTATTTGTTCGATTCGTCGCACATTTTATCTACTTGTTGTTCTCTACCGTATCATTTACCTTGCTTGGAGTCATTCCAGTCTCTCGTTTATTTTTCTCACCACCCGATTTGTTGATTTGATTTTACGTTTCAGTGTTACAAATATCGTAGGTTGATCAAAGTCACACATACCGCATCGCCAAAATTCCTAAGGAGCCAAAATCTTCTTCGAGAACGCCGATTCATTTCTGTACTTTTTAAAGCGTTTCAAATCGTAGTAACAGTTTAACAATGTCACTGATCTTCCATGAAATAGTTGTAGACATAATGTAATTTGCCGAAATGTGAGTGATATTTTAAAGTTACCAAGCGCAATATAACAGAACTAGGACCCGCATTGTTGCTGGTGCGAAAACATGTCATGAATTTATTTCGAGATCGAAGTATCCTTTTGCAGGCATTTTAAAATAAGTGCAAC
Source organism: Porites lobata (assembly GCA_942486035.1). Lineage (NCBI taxonomy): Eukaryota > Metazoa > Cnidaria > Anthozoa > Scleractinia > Poritidae > Porites > Porites lobata. Next base: position 2,353,463 of record CALNXK010000070.1, on the reverse strand, counting down.
AAGGCTATTCCAAAATGGCTGAAATTACAGGGGCACACACAGAGCATTTGTTACAAATGCCTGTATTTTCTAAAAAGAGAGATGATGAATGAAGGAGGTGTCTGTGATGTTTTGGTTTCTAGACATCTGGAAGATATACGAGCTAAGTCTTCAACTTGATTAGCGGAGCAAGAAGAGTGAGAGCATTCACAAAGTTACAAATAGCGAGATCATGGACGATTTATTTTTACTAACAAAATTAATTTTTATGGCAGTGCAAAGGTCTGTTACTTTTTTTTCAATTTAATTTATTCCATAAGTGCTTACTCAAGCATTGCCAAATATGTCAATGTTTACAATAATGTGAAGAAATAAGCTTCTTTGCTCTTGCAGTTTCACAGCTTCTATCACCAGCTACTCAAGAAATCCCTCTCTTTTGGCTCATTTATTGTACTAGTGTTCAACTCACGTTAAAATAATTTTGAGTCCGATATCTCTCCTTGCATATTTAACACAAAAAATAACAAAATTGAAAAATACAAAAAATTATCAATGTGAAGAATGTGAAGGCTGTCTCACAGGCGTTTTCTGCTGTCTGCCTTCTGTCATTCAAAGTGCTAGCTATGAAAATCTGTTTGATGTGTTGTGAGTTTACAATGTTCCTGGTTGTTTAAACAAACTGTAGATGAGTCAATCAAGTATCTACTATCCTGCAATATTTTTTAGGCAATTAACCACATATTGCACTGACCTTTATGAAGCATAAATTCTATGTGTTGTCATGTAAGCATTTTTTTGCCCTGAGGCCACGGCATTTTCTAGATGGTTGATGCCTCACATTTAATACATCTATTACACACAATCGCCCATCTTTTCTGTTTTAGTTGTGCTGTTCAAAGAAAGGATCTTGACTGAGTTCCTGCAGATAGAGTAAATATTTTGACATCATCATTGCTTATAAGAGAGCTAATGATAACATTTTTATGGCAAAAGAGCCCAATTTACATAAGAAGAAACTGTGCACAAATCAATAGGATAGATATAGGATGTGTTTAATCAACTACCCCGGTATATTACAGAGGAAGATTATATTATTTTAAAGGTGCCTTTACAAGGTAAATGCTTTCTATTGGATTTTGGAGCCATTAGAATGCCATTCAATTTTGTTCCATCTGGACTACAATGTGGTTGTGTTATCAGGCATTGGTTAAAAATAAGATCACGCATATCCATTTTGAAGATCTGACCAAATGTTTTATAAGTTGGTTAAATTAAAACTGCCCAAACTCTGTCTTCCCACGCATAAAAAACGTTGAAATTTGTTGGATCTATTTTAAGGTAGTGGTTTTGATCATGTGATTTTGTAACAGTTATAAATTTCATGGCTGTCCCATTAGTTTAAGGATTATTATCTTTTCATATCTACAAAGGTTTTGCAATAATTTGCTTAACACCATGGATTACAAACCACTCATCAATTTTCATTTCCATTATTTTTGTAGAAATTCTTTGATTTGAATTTGTTTTAATTTTTATGCTGAGTCTTAAATTTTAATTCAGTTTGAAAGTTTTCAGTCCAAACTATTTTTACTGAATTGGAGTCTGACATGGAACTAAAAATTGTGTTGGCTTGTACACATTTTCAAAGCAGAAAAAAAAAGTTTTAACCACAACCTGCATGTACTTGGTATGATCTCAATTGACAACTAAATTATACAGTTAACATCTGCCAGTAAAATAAGTATGCTTAATAAAGAAAGTTATTTAGGAAGTGGACATGAAAACAGCGTAACTCATTTAGAATTTGCTTGGTCCAATAACAGAAATTATTATTTAAGATGATCATAGCTTGTACATGTCTTTATTTTAAGAATAATGGAGAGAGTTTTTTGTTTTTTTTCAGGGGGGGTGGTATTATTTTAACTGCTTAAAATACTGTGGCTTCTAAACCTCAGAATTGTTGAAATTAACAATGTTCCCTTGAAGTCCATGAAATTTACACCTGAAAGTTGTTTTATTCGGATTTTATTAAGTGCAAACTTGGGCTTGTGTGCTAAAGCATGTGCATACAGATATGATTTATGATTTCTTTCTTTCTTAGTATCTTTCATCAAAGTTGTGGTTTGCAAATGATGTAAATATACAGTTGATTTATTATCTTCATAAATTGAAATATTCTAATAGGAAAGCTGTTGGAAATGTTTGCCCTTTCCTTAGACAAAACATACTTTAAATCTTAGGAAATTATGATATAATGTAACTCCCAGTGTCTGTTTTAAATCGCCTAAAGTAATTCAATGAGTTTTGTCCATCATAGGTGGACATCATTCAGCCTATTTTCATGAAAAACACATCTCATTATTCGCCTTAGCTTATTATTAATTTATGAAGAGGAGAAAACTATGGCAAACTGTTTTTTCTTAGTTCCTTCAAATCACCAAGCATCTACTAAATTTTTCCATGTCCTTTATTCTCAGCAGAGAAATGCTAGGTCTTAAATTATACTGTTGCTTGTAATGTTTTGTGGTGTATTGTAGTGTGATGAAATAAAGGTTTTGGTTAAAATGGTCTTAGTTTGATTATAAATTTCTCTGTTTGTTATTGAAAGTGAAATTAACATGGAAGAGGATTAAAAGTTAAATCAAACTAGCTTGAAAAATTTTATTCTGAATTTCTTTTTAAACTACAACAAAAGTAAAAACATACACTTGGTCTAATTGTTGAACCATCTCATCAGTAACATAAACATATTATTATTTTTAGTCATCACAGGGCACATTACTGCTGATTCTGGGATTTTTAAACCCTTAACCTTCAAATAAATGTGGGTTAAATGCTCTGGTTAACCACTTCCAAAACTATGAACTTGCTTAGTTTCAAAAGAAACTGAGACCACACGTATCTAGATATTTTTGAAAATGGAGATTTTTTTCCCACTGTTTTAAAAAAAATATGCATCCACAGGTAGCGTATTCGAATCGTTTTCGCTTATCTATACGAAAACGCTAAACAATGGAAAAAAAATAGCATCCCTCACAGAGCATGCATTACACTAATAGTAAATGATGTATTACATCATTGTATTCAAAAACCTCCATTTTCATCCATCTACACGTAACTGAGTGGCCGGCATTTTCAAAGGTCTTCACTCTGCAGAGCGTCTTTGTAAAGATGCATTTTTGGTGACCATTTTCACTGAAGACTTGTGGGCAGTAAGCCAAACTGGAGAAAAAAAATCTATGTTTTCAAACAAAAAGGGAGTTGTGTGGAAGGGCCCTGAGTTGTTACATGTATGTGAGTGGGGGAGTGAACTACCAAAATTTTGTTTTATATGAAATTGAGTTGCGAAAAGTCAGTTTACCTTGGTGGACTGTAAAAGAGTTGAAAGTAGATGTCTTGCGCACTAGCCTTTCATTTCAGTGAATAAAGAAATATCCCTAAAGGTGGTCAGTTTCTCTGCCAGGGACATCAAAGAAGATGCTAAAAATGTCAATTTGTAGCCTGAGGAACAGCCGAGATTTTGCATCTCTACCACTAGCAGTTTCCCCACAAAATGTCTTCTGGAAAGACTGTAGAACAGGGCTGTCATCAAGAGCCGGATCCAGGGATTTTCCCCGGCTGATATGAATGTGGCCTCCGGCTACTTTCACTGGAAAATAGAAAAAAAAATAGAACAAATAGAATTCGCTGACTGTTTGATTCCCTCCCTACTTGTTGTATTTACCCGACAACTTGAAATCTTAGTGACAACCCTGGTAGAAATTCCATTCCTCGGCAGTGTTCTCCTTATCAATGATAATTAGCAGTACTGTACATGCTACTTAATCATCGATTTTCCCTTTTTTTATTTCAGGATGGTAATATTATCAGTAGTATTGGGGATATATCATGGCTTCTACCATGTTCATCATGTTAGGGAACAGGATAAACATGTTTGTGAGCAGACATTAGACTATTTTATGGGTGGCTACCTAGTACTTCTTTTTGCGACAAATGTCATGGAACTAACAGTCGCTTGGATGAGTGGAAAAGGTTCAATCATGGATACAGAACCTCGGAATCTCATACCACATCTTCTCTATGTTCGTCTTGCTCTTTCCATTATTGAATTATTATGGCTGTCCATTGGAATTAAATGGATATTTTTTGATGCTATGACATGTCATGAAACAACAGAAATTTACATTGCTAGAGCAATTGTGGTATTCAATTGGCTTTTTCTGTTTACTGTCATTATCATCATATATTGTTCCTTTGATTCTGCCGGGAGAACTTGGGTTTATTTCCGAGATGCACAGCTGGGCGACAGCGTTGATGCATCACAAGGTTTCAGCAGGCACATTACTCACAACTATGAAAAGCGCTGGGAGGGATGCTTCAAGAAATTTTGTTGCTGTTCTGGCGTGGGGAGACAGGGAGATGAAAATGTATTCACATTCATTGGAAGGTACAGTATTGATATTTGGTTTAAATCTACTAATAATTTTAACAGGTACATGAGGGGGACATGGGGGTTTACGGTATTGCGGTATTGGGCTTTTTTTCATGCGGTATTTCGGTAATTTTAATTTTAACGTGCGGTATTGCGGTATCATCTAGCTCTGCGGTATGCGGTTTTTCATCATTTTGGCTGACGGTATTCGGTGAAATAAGATCGTTCACGGTATTACGGTACCGTTTATTTGCGCTTTCTTTTCGATACAATACGCAAAACAAAACACAGTAGGACATAAAGGTCAATAAAAGTTAATGTTTAGAAGTCTTGAGACATAACGGTAAATGATTAAACCATTGTGGGTCATTTTGTGACAGTTAATGGTCGATAATACACAATGTGATTGCCTCAAGTTACCTTACCAGGCTTTTCGATCTGTGTACGTGTGCCAGTCTGCTACTCAGCCGTTTTTAGTGTCGTCACGCAACGTTCCTCCCCACTGGGGAGACAGTCGAGATAGTTGACCCCTGAGATACTGACATACTAGACTATAGACTCATCCAAACTCGTACGAGACGTGCGTGGAAAGGGTTTTGGTTGGTTTGTTTTTTGTTTTTTTTTTTTGCGCTTTCAAGAATTATTTTTATTGGAGTTAGTTAGCTGTTGGGTCGACCTACCAAAAGGTTCTTTTCAGTGAAAATTTGCCAAAAATTTGCCATCTACCAAAATATTAAAAAAACATCGACATCTGGTGCATAAATGCCTGAGATAATTAAACGCGCTAGATGGAAGCACCCATAAGTATGCGCAACCGATTATGAATGTGATTAAAATATGCGGTATCGGTATTTAGACGATTTTCGACGCGGTATTTTGGTATTTGCCATTTTTTCTTATGGTATTGCAGTATTGGGTACCCCCCAATGTCCCCCTCGTACATGTACGCCACTCCTCTGTAACTGCAAGTAATACTGCAGAAGGCAGCTTTGTCAAGTGATTAGAGTTCTGGAATTGTAATCTGAAGGCCCCTAGTTCAATCCTTGCCATTATCGCCAGCTGGATTTTTATTTTGTTGTCAGTTGTCCTAAATTCAACTACTCAGTCATGCTTATATACATTGTAAATAGCCAGTAATTGGCTATTATTTCTCTGGCCAGTTGAGATTCCACAGTGTGGGCTACTATGAAAGCTACGGGTTTACCAGTAATTATTGTATTACCCATATAAAGTCAGTTTTCTTTAAATAAACACTCTAAATTATATAAATGGTCCTCATAGTGGAGCTTGCTCTGTGAGTGATCCAGGCCTTTTGGCGAAGTTTATAAATAAATAATTAATAAATAAATTACTGTTGGATAGGGTTCAGCAGAATAGGATGTACTATGTTTTGTCATTGGCAAGCAGAGTTCTGAATTATCTTTATTACTACAAAAAAATGCTTGAATCACAGAGCCTTACAAAGCAGAGGCTAAGGGCTAGAAGTAGGCAGAAAGGAAAAGAAGCCAATGGGGAAAAGAAAATATATGAGGAAAAAACAGCAAATAAGCAAACAACAATGAAAAAAAAAATAAAGGAAAAATAAAAGAGAATTTCATCAGGAATCGAACCCCACATGTCCTGTTCGGCACGATACAACTTGTTTGCAAAGTAGGCCTGTTTTCTTACCTTGATTTCCGCCGTTATTTTGAAGTTAATGGTCCAAATCACATCTATTTTCTATTAAAGGTACTTCTACCTTTGAAATTTATCGCTAAAAGCATTTCTTGACTTCTTAAATGGCTGCTAAAACAACCAGGCCAGGTTTATGGCGGTTTTGTTTACCTGCTACCTTGTTGCTAGACAACTGCGTTCGCCCAAACCGATAGAAAGAGATATATATTTATGACCAAAGGAAGATCACACTTCACTTGGCGATCCTCGTGTGCATTGTGTGCGTTGCGCACATGATTAATTAATAAACCTTCACCCCGCTTGGGCGTAATGATGAATTATACATTGTATTCACCTTCTGTGTTCTCATTGGCTAAGAGCTTACAGTTAATTTTGGAAATCATTGTAGGCTATAGATTAGCTAGTTATCTGCTTGCAGGTAATTGACTAATCTGTAAGTTTGTAGGTTTGTAATTTTTTGGGAAAAGCCAGAGCCTTGCACTTGCACAATGCAGGATGAATCTGCGTAGTAAATGGAGAATTCTCCAATTTCCAATGCCTAAATGAACATCCTGCATTGTGCAAGTGAAACATACCATAAGGGTAGATTTTCACTTGCGGGAGATTTTGTACATAGTAACAATAATAATGGAAACTTTATTTGTGTTTTTAAATGTACAATTATTGTAAATCTCGCTACGTATAGGCAATTTACAAATGCTGCTTGAGATTGGATTATTTATAAAAAAGAAAAAACAAAAAAATAAAATTGCATTAAGTCTGGGTTATCCCAGTTCCTATTTCTACAACAAAAGATATAATATGTTGCTCTAATGGCTATATTTATCATTTTCTTGATTATATAACGTTGCTGCTTTTTGTCAATCCCAATGTCATTCATCATGTCGAAGAACGTGGAGCATTCATCAGAGAAAACACCAAGGGAATTCATGGAGAGATTTACAAATCTCACACATCTGTAATTTCTGCTCATTTCGTTGATCAAGTTCAGATATTTTTCTTTCTTACACACTGCATTGTTGTTAAGGTTAGACTCGAAACCAACTGTTAATTCTAGAACATATAGGCACTTGGAGTGGATTAGGAAAAGAAGATCTGGACGATAATTATCACCAGTTATTGTTGAGGGATTCAGAAAACCATTAACATCTGCATAGAGTGAAGAGTGAACATTAATTACAGGTTGAAGTGACTTGGCAATGAAGTTAAGGATTAATAATAATAATAATAATAATAAACTTTATTTATATGGCGCTATTTCCATATGCTCAATAGCGCTTTATAGAATTCATAAAAAGAAAAAAAATAATAAATTAAAAACTAACATTAAATGATGATAAACAGAACACCTGAGGAATAACATAAGTTACGATAAAAATCCCATTTATAAATTCTAAGCTGCAATTAAAAACTAAATCCCTAAAACTTCAAACGATAACATCTGAAAGATGTATGATTTGATATTCTATAATAATTACATGCCTACGCATAGAAATTTAACCCATGTAAATAAAATAGGGGCAGTGTATAGAGGGTTGTGCATAAATATAAAAGTTATCATGAAACTCAAGCATCTTTTATATTTATGCCAGCCTTTCATACACTGTCTCTATTTTATTAATGTATGAAATCCACCCTTACACAGGGACTACTGGCCAGCATAATTTTGAGTTTAACCTTGCCTAAGGTATACCCAGCCCAATCAAAAGAGAGTTACTCTGTACTTTCAAATATAGAGATAAAATAATGAATAGGAAGTTCACAAAACATTTTTGTGTGGTTTAGGACGCTAGCAGAGTATTTTCAAGATATGGATGTTGTACCATCTGACTTTGCTGCGGGACTTGTTTTACTAAGAAAATATCAAAAATACCAGGAACATGTTGCTCTGCTGAGGGCAATAGAAGAACAGCAAGTGCCTGATTCTCAGGTTAGTACAATGTTGGCTAGGAACTGCTATTTCTCCGTATGTAACAACCTCTTAAACCATGATTTTCTGAAACGAAAGCCAAAAATAGTTATTATGGACACCACTGACAATCAAATATGTGTATTTTATTTTCTCCAGTTTAGTACAATGTTATATCAATTAATAAAGATTTTATAAAGGAACCTGTTACTCGAGAAGATAACAAATATTGTGCCCCTTGATACCACATTCGTTATTATGGTAAAGGGAAAAAAATAGTAAAATGATTCTATAACTTCAACGAAGAAGACACTCTGATAGTGTGAATCCTGCTCTTGACTTTTCTGCTATTACACGCTAGCTGCAGCTTGCCCAGGTAAGCTGTAAACCTTACTGCCTTTGCACCCTGTCTTACTAAGTTAAATGTTGTTATTTTTACAGAAAGGTGTGAAGAAATCATCCTTAAGATTTCAAAGAACTGATAGTGCAAAGACTCTGAACCTTAAAGACAAGGTAAAAGTCTCGTATCATGTCTTAAAATGTTGGATTTTTGTGATGCTTACTATTGTAAGTGCTTGGTATAATGATCTACAAATCTGTGCACTGAAGCCAATTTAATAATGGCCAATAAAGTTGTTAAAGTAAGCTTTGGCTGGGGGTTGAAACACTTGTGGGAGACCTCTAGATGAGGGAAATAAGCTCACTTTAAGGTGGCTGAGCACAGTTTTGGCAGTTTGTGAGTATATGTCCAGGGGTTTCAATAAGTTTTTGCATAAGTGGGTACTTAAGAGTAACAGGCGGGTATATTTGCCGAAGGCCCCAAGGGCCTTCGACCCTAGGGGGGTCCGAGGGCATGCTCCCCCGGAAAATTTTGAAGTTCTAGACTATCGCAGATGCATTTTCAGGTCTTTTTTTGTTGCTTTGTTTTTACATTTTTTTGCTCCTAAGTCAACTAATTTAAACAAATTTGAAGAGAATTATGTTACAATGAAGTAGTCATAGTCAAAACCTATTTTGCCAAATTTTTGGGCAAGAATTCGAAGCTGAGATGAAATTATCTGGTCTTAGTTGACGTTCATGTGAAGGCTCCAAGCAGGTAATCAGCCCGTTGCAAGCGGGTAGATCTACCCGCTACCCGGCTACTATTGAAACCCCTGATGTCACTTGCAAATCATGGCAAGGGGAAGGTTGCAGCTCACAAGCTGAAAAAACTTGGCAAGTGAAAATATACTGATGAAGGATTTTGATTGACAGGTAAAATTTGATGTTTTTGTAGTTTCCATGGCAACGTGAACAATTGAATACAACCTTAAAATTTCGCTTTTACTTAGTTTACATAAAATTTGCTCATTAGATTTTCCTATAAACTTGCACATAGCTTACTATAATTAATCATTACCATTTGAAACTTATTTGACCAAATTTTAACAGACAGGTTTTTAGATAATCAATAATATAATAAATATATTGTACTGTGATTATTAAATGTGTCACAAAATTTGTCCGTTCAACTTCCATTTTAAGGTTCTCATTATTTAAAATACGATAAAGGTAAAAATTCTGCCAAATAGCACAAAATTTTAATGAGTAGATTTTGAGATATCTTCTGTCTACCATTGCTTTTTCGGCAACATGTTTGTTTGTCTAATTTAAAACACGCGCCGTCACGCGAGTTACCGCTGACGGCCCACAAAACTGTGTTCAGCAACCGTAATAAATCATCGCCACATTACTTAATGCTAATCTTAATAACAAATACAACAATTTATGCTTTGGCACTCGTCACAGGGGTGACCTTGTTTTTAATCAGCTTTTTTGCTTTGTTATGTAAAACATGTTGTTTTAATGCTAACCAGTTCTTTGCTGTACAAGCCGTTAATTGTTATAAGTTGTAGTTTTTGAGGTCTTCACCATCTTTCAATACTTGCAAAAATTAGAATGAACTAAAAATAAAAACTCAACGTAAGCAATACTGTTTTAGAGTAGCTGTAAGCTACATTTCTCCCTTAGCTCCCCATAACAGCCATCCCATCTAAAAGGCTTCAACTCGACTGCAAAATACAGCCTCCAATTTTTTTTGTGCAATTAGATATGCACAAAATGAAGTAAGAATGAAGTCGATAATTTCTACAAGAAAAGCTTGAATTCTTTTGGAGGCATAAGTGTTCTAATTTAAGGGCACACAATTTTCAATGGTCTATTTCTTTGACTGTTATCATTGTTTCTTAACTTTAGAGAGAGTTGCTTCTTTTCAAGGACATAGTGTATTACATGAATTATGCATTGTCTGCTTACGGCTGGCTTATCTACATGAAGAACAACGTTGGTTGTGGGTGTTGTAAGCTCTTGAGAAACGTCAGGTAATGAAAATACTATGACTAGAATCGAACTTTTGAGTTTGTGCTAATGCGTCAGTTGTTTGAACTATCTATTATATAAGAGTACATGTATGTAGAAAAGTAGTGGTCCTGAGAGAGAGGAAAAATTAATAACAACATTTGCTAAGCCTAGAATTTACAAATATTTTGTCAGAAGGTCTGGCACTTTTGTAGAAAATCTGATAGAAGAAAGATTGACAGACTCCAGGGAAGAGAGAGAGAGGGAGAAAGCATGCAAAGATCAGTCTGTTGTGATATAAATAGTGCATACGATGAACTTCTTGTAAGGGCTAAATTCCTTTGTCTCTTTTCTGTTCAGTGGATTTTTATCTAACTTACATGTGCATGATGCATTTTCTTGTCTCGTACAGATGCTGTTATCGGTGCCGCTCTCCAGACCGTAGATCACACAAGTTTGTTGATGTTGAAAGTGACAACTGTTGTCGTTGTAACTACTCAGCAATGAAGAGGATCGCTGGAATTCACAACCGAGATACCATTTATGTTAGTTACCACAACAAGGTACGTTACATTTCATAAGTGATATTCCTGAACAAGAGGGGTTCATTTTGCTGTCTTGCTGTTAATTTTGGAGCGCTGATTTCATCAAACTGCAGTAGCGCGCGTTGCGAGCGTTTCCGCGCGAGTTCGTCGCAAAAGTTGAAACAAGAGCAAAAAGAGGAATGAAGGGGGAAGGGTGGGGCAAAAAAATTATTCTCCTCTCCCCCTTCTTCCTTTTTTATTAACCTCGCTTAAACTTTCGTGCAGTAACTCGAACGGAAACGCTTGTTATGCAGCCTGATCAATGTGGCAATGTGGGCACCGGTAATCGTCAATGTCGATGACTGAGTTTGAAAGGCCACTTTCTTATTTTCACGTTTAACAAAAACTGGAGAAGGGTTTGGAAGGTGATGTTGTACCCACAAACCAACCGTAACAATCACACAGAAACATGTGACACGTTTGTAAAGTATTAGGTAAAACAGCCCTTTAAAGTTTCAGTGTCTCGCTGTTTTTGCTGAGATAGAATCGTAATTGTCTCGATGGTGTAGATTGCAAAGTTGTACCGAGTTTTTTTCTTATAATCCTCGAATAAAGGCCGCATTCTTCTGATCGGGTGCGGTGTTTATTCGAGAGCGGCATTTATTGGTAATTTTGCTTCCATCTGTGGCGTTATTTTTTTGTTTGTGTGTGTTGCAGTTAATTTTTTAACTCAGTTTATTTTTTGGTATGGTAATGTATGCTAATGAATTTTAAACAAAGGAAAGACAAAAATTAACTGCAACAAGTATTTTTCTGTTAGTTATTTCAGACGCCATTCTTTGTTTGTGTGGATCATGATAAAAAAGCAGTTGTGGTGACCATCAGAGGAACGTTGTCCCTTCAGGTAAAAAAATAGGGGTCAATCAGTCTCTTCAACATTTGTTCATGCAGTCTATCCGCATGTACTGTAGTACTGAAAAACCTGCAGATCCGATGTAATTCATTTTTGTTGAATGAATTCATGTTGCAGGACATCCTAACTGATTTTTCAGTGGAAGCGGAGGAGATTCCACTGGATGATGGCAATCCCAATGAGTGGTTTGGACACAAGGTACATGTACAAAAATACATGGTTTGGAACTCTAATAAATTACTTGAATAACGATTTAGAGCTAGCACATCCACTTAGTGGTTCTTTATTAACCTGATTACCCGTCGAATTGAAACTTTGAAATGTTGGTTTTTGAAGAGAGGACAAAACTGGAGTAGCCCGGAGAAAAACCTCTCAGAGCAAAGAAGAGAACCAACAACAAACTCAACCCACATTGTGGCATCGACACCGGGATTTGAACCCGGGGCACATTGGTGGGAGGCGGGTGCTCTCACCACTGCGGCGCCAGCCTTGCATGTTCCATTTCTGTAGAGTAAGGGAAAGGTAGACACTATTTGTGCGCAGTGCGGGAGCTTAATTTGGGTTCTTAGCGTGATAAGGCATCTTAGTGCATTTCTATTCCGCCGCTCTTTCCCCTACATCCACCCCCACCCCTTCCCCGTTTTTTTAAAGTTAAATTCTTGTCCCAGCTGTTAAAAGTACTCGAGTACTATCCACTGGATAACTCACTGTCCGTTAAATAAGGTGTGAATTTACTGCGACCATGTCCGTCGTTCTGGAAGAAACCAAGCCTGAGAGCATGTTCTCCATTGGCGGAATATCGTTTAAGTCACGCGCGAGCGGCGCTCGAAAGGAGACGCGCGATCATGGGACGGGAAAGGAAGAAGAGCTTCCTTAAATAGCTTTCTTTACTCTGCCTCTCGCGGCTTTACCGCTCCCTCGCGCGATCATAGTGAGGTTGATCTCAGGGTAGAAGATTATCCTTGAACGGTATCACGGAGAGCTTAGCCGAAGGTGGATTAACGAGTATAGGAAACACAGAGAGAGCAAGAAAAAATCCGTTGGAGTCATGGAATACTGGGTTGAAAAACATCTCCCTTAAGCAGGCTCTGACTATTATCTTTTATCATTCCAGGGCATGATAAAGGCTGCTTTATTTATTAAGAAGAAGCTGGATAGCGGAATTCTTACTAAAGCATTCCATTCTGATCCGGTCGGTAGTTTACTTTATTAAATTTGTCTAAAGTTTGCAACGTGATTATATAGTTGCTGCTTGGTAGTGGAAAGGAGAAGGAGAAATACTTACTGCGAGCGTCACGTCTTTGGTGTTTGCATGTTTTTATAGAGTCCGTTGTTAAAATATACTTGATATAATCCGGTAACTTATTTGACTTGTCAAGGTGGATTTTCCACCTGTCGCATGATTTTTATACGTGCGTACACACGTAAATACCCTTGGTGTCAGAGACAAACCGCACGCGAGAAAAAACCTCTGGTATCCCGGGCCCGATTCCTGAAAGGCCGATAAGCGTTAATCCAGGATTAAAATTTTTGTTCCGTTTTTGTACTTTACCTTCCTGTGCATTGCTTAGGGTAACATTTTATGTTATCATTACTGTATCTCGTAGTAAAGGCTCAACAGTATTTTGTGACCTGGCGTTGCATGTTCTTGCTTGAAATTTGGCTTAATCCCGGGCTAAACTTAACCATCTTTCGAACAATCGGGCTCAGACTAGCGGGTAAATTTTGCGCGCGTAAATAAAATAGAAGCAATGAATGAAGTGTCGCGCATAAACATAAAAATTGAGCGAGGTTTAACTTTTACGTTTACGCTGGACCTTTCATCCACTATTTTACTTACGCGCGCAAAACTTACGCGACAGTGGAAATCCATCCTTACCTCAACAATAGCCAACATAACAGGCGCTTTATAAGCCAAGCAAGGGGAACACGACATTTTGCGCGAAGCGCGAGTGGAGCGCGAATCGCATGACTAGAGGAGGAGAAAACGCACTTCGCGCTCGTTTCGCGCTTCGCGCTCGTTTCGCGCTTCGGGCAAAATCCCGCGTTTGTCTTGCTTGGCTCTTAAAGCGTCTGTTATGCAGGCTAGCTCAGCAATGTATGGCTTGGGTCTATATATTTGATGGTTCGCTTAACTCGTTTGATTAGTCCTTTTTAACGTAGTTTAGCCATTTTTTTTGTTGTTGTACTTCTTAACAGGATAGACAGACAGAATCGTACCGTCTGATTCTTGTTGGTCATTCTCTTGGTGCTGGAACAGCAGCTATCTTGGCCATGCTTCTCCGTCCATATTACCCTGGTGTCTTTTGTTATGCCTTCTCACCGCCTGGAGCTACTCTCAGGTACAGACCTTTCTAATCATTATACGTTTCTGGGAAAACTGCCCACCTACCCCTCCCCAAAGCCAACATTTTGCCCTAAGTGAGAAGTAAGTGTTAATGTTGACTTGGGGAAGGGATAGGTGGGTAGTTTCCCAGAAACGTATGATGATCGACCTTTGTTGCCTTGTGTTGGTCGAGACTGGGCATTGCGACCTTTAGATCAGGGTTTTTAAGCAACGACGACGGCGACGTCAACGAGAACGGCAAAAAACGCAAAAGATTGAATAAGCAAAACACCAACTTTAGTCTGCACGTGCATCACACTTTTTTATACATTTCTTTGCTGTTTTTGCACGACTACGACTAATTTCGACTAATTTTGTGGGGAAACGTAAGCAAGCAACGACGAAATTTTGTTTCTGTTTCTGAACTTGGATATGTTCCCTTGGAATTCAACTTCAGGAGAGTTCGCCAACTTTTGACAAAGTAAGTGAGTAAGAATAATTGCGATAAAGACTGAAAGAACGCAAATTCACTTTTTGAGCGACGTTCTCGTTGCTCTTGCGTCGTTGGACCCTATGTCCCTATTTTGGCGGGAAAACGCGCTAGCCGTCGTCATTCCACTACGAGTCTTAGGGTCTTAATGACGGAATTAAGTTATAAAATGTTAGAAGTTTTATCATTTTGCGATCGAGAGAGGGCTTAACTTCTTTCAGTAGAAATAGCCGTTTTAATCTTTCTGGTGAAAGGAAGTAAAATAAAGCTTTCCGAAATGTCTATTTTTTGAGAATTTTGAAAAAAAAAAGAAATGAAGTCAAATCTCGTTCCCGAAGTCGTCCCTGTCCTCGAATCTAAAAATCTCTAATATTCGTAGTCTGTACACCGTGTTTACTCTAATTAGCCACCTTCCTTCTTATAAGCCCATATACATATAAACTGCTAACAGCCCCTGTAAAGTTCATGTAAAGAACTCAACTATCGATATTATCTGTGATTGTAACCTCCAAATTTCACTGTACATTTGTTCTTGTTTTTATCAAGGATCAAAACTCACATTTTTTTCCTTTTCCCCAGCCTTTCTGCAGCAAAATATGTCCGCGACTTTGTTTATTCTATTGTTGTTGGAAAAGACATGATTCCAAGGTATTTTAATCATGACTTTTTTTCTGATTCATTTGTACATCACTGTTGTGCCCCGCTATCTCGAACTAATTTTTGTCCTCCAAAAGAGTTCCAGACACTGTACCACCTACTTATGACATGATTCCTGCGTTCGAACCATTTATAACGTTCTCTTCCTTATGAATTATGCAAGTAACTTTATTCTGTGCCTTCAGGTTAAGTCTCTACACTCTTGAAGACCTCCGCAACAAGATTATGGCGGTTATATCTTATTCCAATACTCCGAAGGTGAGTCAATCGTGAAATTTCACTATTAAAGATATTCAAAAAGTCGGTGCCTTTGTATTCATTTTCACCAACTCTCTGGAGTTGAGGATATTTTTTCATTAAGCCAACGAAAAAAATTCTCCTGAGTCTTGTTTGAAAGGCCCAGTTGTGGTGACATCATGTAAAAATACAAATGAAGTAACGTTTCTTAAGTGTACGTGTCATGCAGCCTCGTACCAGGCCAGTTCACACTATGCGAGTGAGCAGAGCAGGCTTGGAACCGGATCCGATAGTGCGTGGTGTCCTCTGCTACACACCGCAGTCAAACGTCTGAACATGACCCAAGCTAAGTCCTAGGCGGCTTGACAGGTGACGTCATCCAACCCGCCGAGGACGACTGGGAACGTGGCTGTATGTCATTGTCTGTTAGAGCCATTAACCGAACGTTTTTCAGCTTTCTTGTTGCAAAATCTTACGGTACTTTCTCAGGCAGTCAATCAAAATAAAAACTGAACCAATCGTGACAGCTGCGTGCTTACATTAATGTTATTGATTTGCTTGAAAATCTCACTCATATTCGGATTTGTGTTGCCAGCTGCATTTGTCACTCACCCTTTAGTCGGCGACTAAAGGGTAATTTTTTGTCGCTGCTGTCTCACTAAATTAGACCTCTTTATTCCAGTTGTGATATACTAGCTTTGTTTCTGTTACCGCAATGTACGTTATTCTTGAACACTTGTAAGTAAATCATCGTAGAAAAAAATAACGGGTCTAGCCTGAGAAAACAACCGACATTTCGCGAAGCCATCAATAGTTTCCCTGCAAAATGACGTCTGAAAAACGAGTGCAGAAATTCCATACTGATGACGCGTCACTACCCAGGTCTGGTAAGTTCTTTTTTTTTTTTTTTTTTTATTTTTTTTTTTTTTTTTTTTTTTTTTTTTTTTTTTTTTTTTTATTTACCGCCTGCGAAATCTGTGCTTACTTCAAAAACCGTAATCAGTAGCACCACTTAGGTCTGGTTAGTAACACGTTGTCAACAGAAAAGTATAAGAGGATTTATATAGATTAAGTATAAGTTTTTTCGTTTTATTTAGAAGGATAAGTAAAAAGAACGAGTTAAGGACCTTGTACTGAAAGGCCTTAACATAGAATTCAGAGCATATGATGTGCGGTAAAAGAAATGCTTTTTCTAGCTGATCTTCCGTCAGATTAAAATCCCGTTTTAAAGCTGAGGTATTTTTAGAAAGCTGTGCCTTTTTACTTATGAGCAATGAATAATAATCTTTTGATTTCTTCTTTAAAATATCAAAGTCGTTATTCTTAATTATCACGGAGGGTGGCATTGTTAAAAGGTGTGATCAGATGTTCTAGGATTAGCTTTTAAGTGGGACGGTACAGCATATCTGAGACCAGCCCATACTAAGAAATTGGTTTTTTCAATCTTTCTTATAATGATACTATGTGACTCTGCAATACTTAAATCAAATCGAAGATCGGAAACCAGAAGAAAACCATTGTCGAAAAATGTTTTGTAAAAAATTGGCTTATTATTTATCCTAATGTCTTTATTATTCCAAATAATATCATACCGCATTTTATCTGTAGAAAAGTCGCTCAGACGTCATTTCGTGGGGAAACCAGTGGTGGTGTCGCCGCGAAATATCGGCTGTTTCTCAGGCTATAACGGGTCCTGTTTTTGGTTGTAGTGGAAGATTCTGCGTGGCTGCGTATGTCGTTGTGCTTTTGTCTGCTGTTACGGCTGCAAGTGTGTCGACTGTGACGCCGCTCAGGAACGTGACAACGAGATGGCCTGGGAACATTTTGAGTTACCTAGCAACAAGCATTCCAAGACACCTACTTTTTATCTCCCTGGAAAAGTCATTCATATTGTCAAAACTGTCTCCATACCAACGTAAGTCGCCTTCGTTATCGGCGGGTCAGGGAATTTGCTTATTAGAGAGCTTTATATTCTAAGACGAAGACGACTACGAGATCGAAATTTTCTCCATACTAAGTAGTGCACCCGCGTGAACCAGCATCATTTTTGCGGGAAAACGCGTTAGCCGTCCTCATTCTACTACGGGTTTTTGCGAAAAACAAGTTATCAAGTTTTAGAAGTTGTATCATTTCGGAATCGGGAGAGGGCTCAACCTCCTTCAATAAAAATAACCGTGCTAATTTTCAGGTGAAAAAAAAAGTAGAATGAAGCTCTCCGGGGTGTATATTTTTTAAGAATACGCGAAAAAACTAATTTGAATGATAGCGTTATCCGCCTTTTGAGCAACTGGGGTCTGATAATTTGCACCTGTATGGCAATTTTCTGCGAATGTATGTGATAAACATTTGCAAGAAAATGAATTCTAATACATCTCCAGCAGTGAAAAAACAACCAAACGAAAAGATTTATAAGCCTTTGGTTTCCCTTATACTGCGCGTGCCTAAAGCGAGGCGAAAAAGCTTTTTGGACAGTTAGTCGTGAAAATTAAGGGGTGCTTATATATAACGTTGTAATAGCCCACCATGCATTTCTCAACGGACAATACCCAACTCGCTTTGACTCTGAAAGTGAATACCACACAGGTTGTCGAGAAGTCCGTTTCTGTCAACAAGAGTCTTATTCAGGACTACTCTCACCCGGAAGATCATATTCCACCTACTGAAGATAGTCAATTCATATTTGCAGTCGATGCGGTCGTAAACGCACCATTTACGAACCCGTTTGGGCAGATTTAGAGGACTTCCAGTCCATTCAGATCTCAAGCCTGATGTGGGAGGACCATATGCCAGACTTTGTATTGGACGCTCTCAATCAGTGCCTTCCTAGTAAGGAACAGGAGGAGACAGTGCTTTATGGACCTGCGCTGCCAAGCCCCAACACCCTATTGGTCCCTGGTTCAGACGCCGTGGGAGCCAATCATGTACATAATCACATTGGGTCCAGATTACCGGGATCTTCAGGTAATGAAGGTTTTATTTTTGTTTTTCGAGCACTTTACAGTTAGACAACCATAAACGTTTTTTACTGTTGCTAAAATTCACCACCACGCATTTTCTTGCATTGATATCAAGTTTGTCTCTTAAATTGTACCTTTCGTTGGTGGTTTTCGAAATCGTCGGATCCGGAAATTCTCGGAAAATGTTAACGTTCGCCTGCCTTCGAACAGAGAAAATCTTGTTTCGGAGCTTCGAAAATCATCAAAAACGCCGTCATCAGCATTTTAAAAGTTGAGAATTAAGAACGAGCGCAGCGAGTGAGTAAAATATTGTTTTGCTAAATTTATCAGGTTAAATACCTTCTGAGTTTTTATGTGCTAAACAGAGACTTGTTTAGCTGATTTTTTAAAAGTTGAGAATTAAGAATTCTAAATTTATCAGGTTAAATACTCTGAGTTTTAAAATTGCTTTGAGTTTAAATGTAAATTCAAAAGTAGTATGTTGTATGTATGTAGTATGTAGTATATTCCAACCGAAAGCCAGAGATGAGGACTTCGTTCTGGTTGGTATGAATTAAATACAAAGTCGCGTACTATTCACTTTCCTCATCAATTCTAGGCTTTGGCCACACATATTGGCGTATCTGTCAGATTCAAAACTTAAAAGAATGGTATTGTTACGGTGAGCCAGTAAATCGCTTACTATTATGCCACTGGCCAACCCAGCTGAGTTTGCTCTGTTGTAGGGTAAGCACCTCTAGTCTAGCCTCCTCAGTAGTGTTAGAATTCTTGTTTATGGAGTCGAATCTGGCCCAACTTAAACCCAAGTTACCCTCCTGGAGGACATAACATTCACATTCGCATTTCATTTGTTTCTTCAAAAGCGACTGAGCCTAATACAACAAGAGAAGAACAAGTGGCCTTAGAGAGAGTACCCTCAGCTGACTCCTTAGCTTTAGGTAAGAGACCATTGTGTAATCTTGTAACAATAACTATTGTAATACTTAGGGGCAATCTCGTATAACAAATTTTCACGTCTCAGCGATCGAGAGGTCGGGTTGGGTCGGGATTGGGAAGAAAGGGAGAGTACATCGCCTACTTCCTCTTTTGTGCCTTAATCCTTTTTACTTCTCTGCCTGTATTTCGTGGTTAAAACACTGAAGGCAAAACCGGTTCATGTGGGAAACATTACATTACCTTAGGAATTTTCCATTCCTTCTAACCCGTTCCAGTCCACTTAAAAGCGGATTGAGTATGTACTTTCTCTTTTTATCATTGACCATACTCGTGTTCTCGGCAGTGAACTGGAGCCTTACAGTCGAGGCCAGTGCGGGAGATATCATTGAAAATATTTGCATGTGAAGGGCTATTCCACATTAGCCTCGACTTCAAACTTCAACCCTGGTCAAAACTCTTGCGACACTAACGCAATAGCTCGTCAAAATGAGGTGTTTTCCCTCCCGCGGTGCAGTGTTGACGTTATGCCGGCATTCAAGTTGTTTCAACACAATCAATTTTGCTTGGGGGAGAGGGGTACAGTAGAAATAGGCTCCTATAACAACATTCCCAAGCTTTTAAGAGGTAGAAAATGAGTTTATTTAGCAAAGTGCGTCTTCGTGCCTAATTTCCTTAAGTGTCCCAAGATGTTTTTACCAAGGTTGTAGTTCCAGATCTTTACCGAGTTAACAAAAATGGCTGTTTCGAAGACAGGAACGTGTAGTGGTAAAGGATACTTAACTGACAGTGTTCATATACAGCATCCTGTTGAAATCTGCTGAGTTGATTTGTAACCTAAATCTTTGCTCAGTTTTGACTAATTTCTGGACATATCACTGCTGTAGTTTGTTCATATTAGTTTGATTCCTCTTTTATTTGCTGTTGCACACGGCTCTATTCATCTTCCGAGCACTCCAAAGCACTGCTTATTTTCACGCTTGTTGCTGTGCATTTTTGAGACCTCTTTCTCATTTTCAAACTTTTGTGTCAAGGGGCTAGGTAGACGTTATTTAGCTGAATTTATTTTTCTTTTTTTTTTTACGCACTGTAACCCTCAGGCCCCAGTTATTTAAAAGGTGGATAACGCTATGCACTGGATAAATCTCTGTCGAGTGGGTTTCCCTAATATTTGTTCGCTGGATAGCGATCTTTCCGGTGGATAGCTCCATCCAGCGTTTGAGCAACCTGGGCCGAGTCCAGTTTTGTCCATCGATGCCCCTAAAATTCCGTTTGTTTTCTTCGCCAGACTTGGGGCGATTATTTTGTGAGCAGATGGTTAGTGGCTAGTCCCTTGAACGACTGGCCTAAGGAAAAAGAGCATAAAAAATTTAGAGCGCAAATTAAAACGGGAAGGAGGACACGCGCTTAAAGGGAGAAAGCTACCTCTTTTCTCACGTGTCGTCCTCCTTTCTCGCGCGCTTCGTTTATCTCGCGCTGCATGCGCCCGCCAGGCAGTTTATTAAGGACGGCAGCGAAAAACTGACTCCTCAAATATATTCGCGTTATTTTTTTTCAAATTTAGTGGCGTTTATTCCAACGCGCTTTAAATGCCCGCACTCAAGTTAAGAAAGAGAAGAAAAAAAGGCAAAAACTTGTTGTCGTAGGTTTGTCCTCAATAAAACGTTGCCTAAGGAGATTGCTCGTCGTTGTAGACGAGCAGGGACGGCAAAGGAATGTACCAAAAAATATTCTCATAGTTTATTAAACCTTTTTCTTTTTTCACGTTCTTATCGTCGTTGCTAAACCTCTCTCCATCTCACATCTCCTCTCCACCTCAAGTTTTCTCTTGTTTTATGAGTATTGTGTTGTTTGGTTTCGTTGTCAATCTGTGTTTGTTAATCCGTTTCGCTATACAGGTTTTAATTACTAATCTTAACCTTTAAAACAATTGAAATTGGAAGTTGCAGTGACGCTAAATGAGGTCTTAAAACCTTGAGTTTTTTTGACATAAAAATAAATGCGTAAGTTTAACAGTGACTTAAACATATTTCATTTTTCTCTGTCTTTACAACTCTGCCAGTTTCGTTTTTGTAATTTGATTTTTAAAGTTCAAGTGTCCCAAAAACGACTAAGGATTCAAATCAAGTGTTATGTAAACTTCTTGTTACATTTCGGAAGTGATAAATAATTAATTAAGTTTTTTAGGTGACTTAAAAGAAATTAAGCCACGCAGTTTACTTAAGAACGAAAGTTATGAATTTGCACTCACAGCCCAATAACGCCCTCTAACTTGCCTGACACATATCGTGCTAAACATTTAACCGTTTGGTTACTAATCAAGAGCTAACGCTTTAAAGACAAAATAAACCCGGTCCCAAAAAGCTGCGAATTCGCATTATCGGACCGAGCCAAGTTGAACAGGCCTTTATCAGGTGGTCAGTCACGTGATACAAAGACGCATTGAAAGCGCTGCGACAAGAATTCCTTTGTTTGTCTTGTCCCAGTGCTCTTCGTGCACCACAGCTCCGCGGTTTTGTAATAGGTGACTCACCTCCCGCAAAGGACCCATTGCCAGGAAATTGTTTCCTCTTATTGTCTCTCCACAATGAAAATCGTGTTGGCACCGCGTGTGATCTACTATCTAACGGTTCCTATAGTTACTGATTCGTCGCATGACTAAACAGTCTATTTTGTACCTTTTGTAAACTCTTCTTCGTTTCTTCTTTGACTAAACTTTAGAAGTTGGACTTGACGTTCCTGCTGATATGCAAAGCATCGACGGCTTTGAAATCAGCGTGACTACAGTTTGACAAGGTAATGTACTGTATTCTTGAAGCGGGGCCCATTCTCTACGATTCATTGTTTACACACTCTTCTTAATGATTTAAACCGTTACATTTCTTCCCTCGACGCATTCGTTCGAGTGTCTTCTTGTTTCTTCCCTTCTCTACGCCAAAATTGTTATTAATTATCGCCTCCTTCATCGCTAAAACATCGGAGAAGGCGAGTCTATGCTCGTCGATAATCGTGTTTTGAAATATTTTTTTTCCATAATTAACTAGTTTAAAAAACTCGATCCTTGCGTCAAATATGACAGGTCAGTCGCCTTGCTAAATTAACTCTTTGGTGCAAAAGTATTCGTACAACAATGACCTCTTTTTCTGTGCGAGGAAGTCATCGTTTTACTGCTTTTAGTACTTTGGCACTGTTCTTCTCACTTCAAAATGAGAGACCGTAGCTGTATTGGCACTTAGATGGTTTTGAACAGTTGGTTTGTTTTAAGCTACATTCATGCCACAACTTGACAACACAACGACTTTCACAGCAGTTGTCACTGTTGTTCTTCAAAAGTACTTTTAGGCGCTCTTTTCCACGCGAAATCGAACAAAAGTGAGACCTGTATTTCCCCGCAAAAGCAAATAAACGTCTTCAGTTGAAGATAATTTTATAACAGTGTTCTCGAACTTTTAAAAGACTGCTTTTATAAAAGTGCTCGTTTTTCCTGTCAATAATGTAATTGAATCCAAATTAAAACCTTAAACCTTTATTTAAACCTATAAGATAATTAAAAGATAACAAAACTAAAAGAAATTTCCAACGAATTTCAACGTGTTGAGTTGCACTCAGTTCTTATTATAGTTTTTTTTTTTTAAAAAAAAACAGGTAGAACACCAACCCCGTGATAAGAGTTTTGCGACGTTAATTAACTTCTGTTTTTATTTTGCGCTGTGTGCGTTTTTGTACTTTATTTGAGATTGAAAGGTTACCGTTTTTGTGTTTGCGTTTTCTGCTGTGTGTGTTTAGGTTTTCCTCTTTGTTTGTTCTTTGTTGTAATTAGCTTCAGTGCGTAATGAACTCTAAAATTTTGTAAGAGTATTGTACAAATATTAATGTGTATGTGATCTTTCTTTCTCGTCTACTTTCACCCTGTACATCGCAGCAAATGGTCTTTTTTATAAAAGACGACTTTAACACCGTCTGATCTTTAACACAGAGCAGTTGAAAACTTGTGTTTGACCTCTTTACAGAATTCCTCGTATCTTGTTTCCTTGTCTTAAATTCTCAAGGTTGCATTTTGTTCTTGTTCTTATCACAGAAGTGGGTCACCCATTATGGCGGGTAAGTGCTCTTGTATCAGAAGCACGTAAAGCACCAATAGCACGACCCGAAAGTGCCTTTGATGATTCCGACTTGGACGAAGGCGCGCCTTCCGCGCGCGTTTCGGCGAATTGGAAAGACTTTACACTTCCCTCGTTTGAACAAAGCACCGACGACGTCATTGTAGAAACGCATCCGTGTCCACGTTCGAACACAGACCTTTCTGATTCACCATCTTCCTTGCAATCTTTAAAAACGTTGGATGAGATTTGTATTAAATATACCTCGGTTACTTCAGTATCTCATAGCTTTGACCGCACTCCACCCCGAACAAACCGAAGCCCACCTCCGAAGCCTCCCCGAACATTCGAGACGGAAAAATCCGAGGGTCGACAGAGCTTCCGATACAAACCGCCGCCGAAACCTCCACGAACCTTCGAATACGACTCGCAAATTCAAGCGAACTTTTCTTCATCTCTTTACTGGAATTTTCCGCGTCCACGTGCTCGAAGATACGAAACTCAATTTTCTTCACCTGATTTAGAGAGCAGTAATGTATCCACAGAACATTTGAATGGAACAGAATCAGAAACACCACTCGCTCCGTACAGCTCTCATAGGCCGAAAATGCCTAAATTCTACTCCTTGCCCAGAACAGGCCAAGAGGAAACTTACATCGAAAACGGGTACACCCTGGACGATGATGACACAGTTGCCCTGTTCACCAAACAACCATCGACTCAAAACGGTGTGGCTGTCAGAAGGTCAAAACCGCACTCGGATGAGTCTTCGACACCCGAGTCGCGTTTTTCTGTATCAGATTCGGTTCTTAACATTTCGCAGGAAGAGCTGTTTCTCCTGGGATCAGTTAAACCGCGCGGCGGAAGGCGAAAGAGGAACGGGCTTTTAAAACAAGCAGCGTCCGAGACTCTTCACAGCACACACCCGAACTTGAATGGTGTTAACCAGCCGCTAAAGAGTCCACACAAAGACCCTAATTTTCTTGAGACAATGTTATGATGAGCTTTGAATTAAAATCGATTTTGTTGTAGTAAAGGATTAAGAAATGCAAACAAAACGGCGTCAGTGCTATCGCGGATCAATGCCAACATTTACGGCTTCAGTTTGTCTGATGTGGTAAGGATGTGAAATACGATCTCAACTATTTTCGCACGATATTACTCTTCGGTTTTCAGCTGCATGTTGTCATACCAAGCCCTCTCCGGGTTTTGCATCTAACAAGCGAGGAGTCACAGAAGCAGTTTACCTGGTAATACGCCCCGTTTCTGCCACTTGGGGTTGAATAGATTGTTTCAAGTTTTTGTATGTATAAACAGTATTAGTTAGGGATGCATGCGCGTAACACTCTAAGCCCCAATGTCCACGTACAAATTTTCCAGATTGAACTCCAGACATTTCCTTAACTAAGTCGCTGAGAGAATTTGATAAAATATCAAGGCATTTTTTATATTGTGATCATTTTACTAATTCTCATAACCGTTTTCCTTGATGATCTGTGAACAGATTTGAGGACGAGAAAGAGTACAAGTACGAGATTTAACTTAAAGTTTTTGCGCGTGTTCTCAAAAAAAGACAACCGGGAAAGCTTCATTTTACTTTTTTTTTTTTTTCACCAAAAAAGTTTGTACGGTTATTTATACTGAAGCAGGTTCAGCCCTTTCCCGATCGCAAAATAATAAAACTTCTCACATTTGATAACTTGTTCCCGCCACTACGAAATTCTCGCTGAATCCTGTTGTAGAATGACGACGGCTATCACGTTTTCCCGCCAATATGGTTCACGCGCGTGCACGACTTAGTATTTGAGGAAATCTCGTACTCGTAATCGTACTCGTCCTCGAATCTAAAGCTCTCTGATATTCTTAAGAGAAAGTTGATGTTGGTCACTGGGACTTAAAGGGTTAAATATACTGTAATATATGCCGCTTACGAGAAAACGCCTCCGGTTTATATTATAAACAAATTATAAACAGGATTTATATGAACTTGGTGAGAATGAAAATGAAAATGATGTTATTACGATATGAAAGCAAGATGAAGTTTTCCATCGCTTGCCTTTCAGTTTTCTAGTGCACCAAGACTAAATGATGCCTCAAAGATTTTAAGACTAAACTAAAAGGTAAAACGTAAAAATTTTCTTTCACAGAGAAAGCAAAAAGGACCATGAAAGTCAAGGAGCGGTTGTTTAGTAACTGTGCGAGTGCTACAGCTAAAGGCCCGGTTAATACTCTCAACATTTTTGAGACATTTGTTGAGGGCCGAAGTTACGATTATTTGAGAACCCCTCAGAACATTGCTGGAACATGATGAAAATTTTAACTTTGCTGCTACATTTCTTTTTTTCTTGAAGTATTTGAAGTTGTTTGAGCCGCTCTCACAACTTTTTTTGTACACGCACAATCGCTCACAGTGTGATGATAAACATGACCATCTATTTCTATTTGTGGAGGGTGTGTTTTGATTCCTTAGTCCGACGTGGTCTGAACATTTCCCAACATTCCCTCGACAAATGTTGCGAAATGACTGTTTTCCGTTGAATATCATTACCAGCCCTGTTGTTATGTGATATTCTTAGTAACGTGACAGTCCTTCAAGTAAGAAATGGACTTTTTTAGGAGAAAAAACCAGAGTCGCCTACACGACGTGAACATCGTATTGTTTCCCTCCGTTTTTATTACGGTCTTTTCTAGTGACATTTTCAGTTTTTGCGTACAGATATACTGTTAGAGAAGTGACTTATGTAACCTCTTTGGAATCAGATAATATTTCTCAAAATTTAAACAAAATCGTTATGTGAACATTCCATGGCTATAAAAGTAACCGCTCTGACACTCGTGTATCAAACTGATTTTAGAGTTTAAAGCTTAAAAAGTGGCCATGTGCCGTTATTTAATATATTAAATATTATTTATTGCCACAAAAGTTTAGAACATATTTAAAGAGAACGTGGGAGGTAATATCTAACTTAGAAAAAGTAATATATAACTAAAAGAAAGATCCTTAGATCAGTTGCTAAGGTATAGTATTAGATATTATAAAGTCTTGTCTTTGATTATATTTAACAATTTCTTACTTGATCGTAGTTCTCTCACTTTTAATACCCGAGCCATCATTGCTCAACCCTTTTTAACATGTATACTCTGTAAATAGTTTAACTCGTACTTGGATACAAAACTTATGAAATGTAAGACTGAG
The DNA here is from genome assembly GCA_942486035.1 of Porites lobata. Classification (NCBI taxonomy): domain Eukaryota; kingdom Metazoa; phylum Cnidaria; class Anthozoa; order Scleractinia; family Poritidae; genus Porites; species Porites lobata. The sequence continues at coordinate 2,326,799 of CALNXK010000070.1, read as the reverse complement.
AGCGATCGGTCGCTTGTATGTACAGTAGATTAGACAAGTGTACTTTATTAAAGTTTAAAATGAATAACAACTCGTATAAAGAATAGCCACGAGAGTTCTTGTTGTCTCTAAGAATAGTTCTTGGGGTGGGTCGGGGGGGGGGGGCGCAAAATAGTAGTACCATCGGGACCATTTCATTGCGACTGCCGTGTAAACCCTTCAATAGCAGCCACGCTTACTTGATTAACAACTCAAACTAGTTGCTGCGGAGCGACCGAAGGGAGCGAGCAGCAACATAATCACGATTTAAAGGAAATATATAAGGGACGACGAATTCTCGAATTCATCACTTTTTACCACAATGCATTGCATTTAACCACAGTTTTAACCACAATGCATTGCATTTAACCAGAGTGCATTGCGCCACGAACAACTCAAATAAAAACACCAGGAAGTTCGGTGGGTGAGAGAGTGCATCGTTCGCTGCTCAGACTTAGAATTTTCTTTGTGGCAAATTTTCTACAGCACGGTTAGAGATCTTACCAAATTTTAAGATACGCAGGAGTCTTTCAGATGAGTACGATGGTTAACTTGGGGATTGGATTTCAATTCAAGAGCCTTTGACTCGTCCAGGTGTTAAACCTGACGAGAAGATGAGCATTTGCTCTTCGACTCCGCAACACGGGGGATATACAAATTTCAGCTTGCTAGAAGGTGATGTGAAAGTGAGAAAATGTCATGCAGTGCTATTCTTAAGAAACTGTATGAGCCGAAAATGGATGTGATTTTGACCATTCGCTTCAAAATAACAGCGGAAATCGAGATAACAAAACATATGTTTTGTGTCCTACTTTGCAAACCAGGACGTGTATCGGCGTTTTGAAAAGCATAATTATGTTCTTTCATTCATTCATTGCCATGGAATATGCGTTTACATTGTTTTTTCACTGTTAATAGCTCGGTTAATGCGGCTGGCGATCATCTTGCCGGCGGAAGTTTCATGGTAAAGGAATAAATCAAGACTTTTCTTCACAATTACTTAATTAGCCTCTCTGGTGTAGTGGTTAGGTGTAGTCGCGTCGAGCCGAAGGTGCAGGGTTCGAGTCCTACCGTATTCTGTGTTCCTTCTTTCTTTTTTTTCCGTTTTTTGTGTTGTTGTTTTCTATAAATATATAGCTAAATAACTGTTACTTAATAAAGTGCAACAAACAGCAACAAAAGTATTGTGTTTCCAGAGAAAATATCGTGCACCGTATATTAAATATGGATAAACAATCTGAATTTCTATTATTTCCTACAATTTACTGTGGGAAAACCAGAGTTGTAACCACTTGATCATTTTCTAAACAACGTTCCCACGAGTTATTTCTATAGACTGATAGTAATTATTCTAATACTTTCCAACATGTAAATAGGACATTCAATATCATTTTGGATTCTTTTAAGTCTCACTGCCTAACTAATGCCAGTAACAACAGAATGTGCCGCAGCATTACTGTCTTTTAGATACCCTAGTAATGTAATATTATTATGGTACTCTGTAAGCATCCAGCTCGTATCACCCAAAACGCGACCACAGGGCCTGTTATCTCTCCTTAGTGTTTTCGGATCATTTTAGGTTTCCTGGACACTACCCACCTACCCCTCCCCTAAGCCAACACTATATATAACACTTATTTCTCACTTAGGGCAGAATGTTGGCTTAGGGGAGGGGTAGGTGGACAGTTTCTCAGAAACCTATTTAAAGTGATCCCCCCTCTTCTTGGTTGGGCCTCCTTCCTATAGGAATCCTGAGTCCTCAAACTGGACAAGTGAAACCGGGGGAGGTATTCCCTATGATGGCTTCAGGTATATGAAACGGTGGGGATTTCACTAGTTGAGATATATGAAAGGGTCGAGAAATCTGTCGTTTCAGTGTGTAAAAAAGCCTAAATTGGCTAACAGATGCATTTTATGGCTGTGGAAAAGTCAAAAAAGCGTTCTCTTTTTATGTGTGGTTTATGCATACTTTAAAGATAGTGGACTTACGGAAGTCAAAGGGATGTAAAGTTCTAAACAAGGTAAGAAGCGAAAGGGGTACCATTGGTCAATAGTGGGTATATGAAAGGGGTACCTTTTCTACCGAAAATGATATTTTAAAGGCTAAGGGGTTGCTGCCTCGTCCCCAGTCGCTTGCGATCACTGGGGGAAATTTGACTTAATTATTAGGGAAAGCGGGGACGATCACTCCCAACTCGCGCTCGCGCTCCCATCATCCCTCTCTCGCGCTTCTCGCTTGTCTCGCGTGCTCGTGGGTTCCCCAATCCCTACTTAGACTTGGCAAAGCCTGTGGAAGAGGCAGAAGGGGTTGGACCTCGAGAGTCTTCGCTTATAAAACTTTGTCGAGTACCCCCTTCCCTCGGGGTGAAAAAGTGCGACTGACGTGCTTTAAATCGCGTTACTGCTGCTGACTGTCCGAGGTGCAGTCCTTAACAACCGCCTACCGTTGTTTCTACGTCTTCTGCCAAATCTTTCCCAGAGTTGCTGCCTAAAAGCTCCGCGGAAATTTTCATTGAATATGAAATAAAGGCACGGGTTAATGGCGACATTTGCATGCGTCACAAAATAGGATGTGAGGATTAACCAATCGGGGAGGCAGCTATATGTTTTGAAGTCAAATGTCAGAAGAAAATGATTGACGTGCGCTGGAAGCCAGCAAATTGCGAAGATTGTTACAATGGTGGCCAGCATGAAGATAACCTTTCGATTCAGTTCTCTGATTCTCTGGCTGTTTTTGTCGATTTGCTCTCCAGGTGCTCTTCGTTTCCGCAAATGGAGTGCTAATTTTAGGTATAGAATAGTCATGATAAGAAAGGGAACGAGGTATAGCAGGAAAAACCGGACCACCATCTCATGTTTGGTGATCTTAAGGGATTCGTGAAGATCTTCTAACCATCTTGGAGCGCAGATCACTTGACCCGACTCGTTGAAAAGCCTGTATTTGTAAAGCTCCGTTACGGACATTGCGGCTGAAATGGTCCACGTTAAGGCGATTGCTGCCAGTGTTAGTCTTGGAGACAGCGGCCTTCTCATTGTCCGCACAATCGCTAGATAGCGGTCAAAAGCCATCCAGGCCAGCGTCAGCACAGACACACCAGTAGAAATAAGGGCAAGAAACGGCAGGAACTTGCACAGGAAGACAGCAAAGCCTCCTTGGAACCAATTGACACCTTGAAACAAGTACGCTAGGGACAGTGGGATAGCAGTAATAGAAGCGAACACATCCGAGGCCGCCATGTTGACAATCAGCATATTGAATGTTGTCTTCAGCTTTGGATAATGAAAAATTAAGAAAATGATTACCAGGTTACCAAGCAACGCCATCGACAAAGTGGTGGCATAAGCTACAGACAAGGCGATCTGGAGACACAACGTGGCTGGCTGAAACGCGCATGCGTTATCGTCGCTTGACAGATCTAGAACTGGAGAAGAAGGGTTAGAAAAGGATTAATTAGCTTTGCTAATTGCTAGTTTTATTCACTAGAAGCAGATATCGTTTGTTTATCTTGATCTAATATCCGACGATCCAACTCATCATCGTTCGATGGGTCTAAGGTGCTTTCCATACCAGCAAAACTGCCAGAAATTTTTGTTGAAACAGCCCATTCCAGTTATTCCAAAATTGTTCACGGGAGCTTGTTCGTCCAATAGCTGTCAAGATTGTCCATAAAAACTTCATCCCAAAATATCTCGATAACGTTCTCATAGATTTCGCGTTTACTTCACGAACATCGAGAAGGCTATTGGAGGAAAAAGCTCCCGTGAACGATTTGCAAGTAAAATAGGTAATGGCGTCATTTCGTTGCTATGACAACTCCTTTGTCATTGTAACCCTAATTATTGCAAATTTCCATCTTTATCTAATACGGCTGTGGTGGTGATTTTTCCAAATCTTTGTTAATGGCAACATAGTTTATACTCAAAAGTGGTTAGTATTGACCCTGAAAAACCCCTCCGAGCCACCTTAAACGGACATTTTTTGTGTGAAATGAAAACGGCCCCAATTCCGTCCATGACATAAAATTTCGGAAAATTGCAATTTAAATGAAGCGCCGCTGTGTCTCCGGAATCAACTCAACGTTGTTGATAGGCCATTTAAATTGAGCCCGAAAACAAACTCCCTTTCTAATGAAAATGAGTCTTATTCGCAGGATAATATTCGCCAGGCAATAATCGGAATGCGAATGTTATTGCATGGGCCGTAGAAATTAAAGTTTCGATTCGTTGGGAAAACAATTGAGCTTGATAGAAAAGTAATAATTCTTAGTTTCGTGGTTAAAGATGTCCCCCGAGAAACACAGATATCGATCAAATGGGAGAAAATGGGGCCAAACGGGATGTTTAGCAACGCGAGACTTCAGCACCTATGACAGAGGAATCTCGTATGTTGGCTCCAACTTGAGTCTTTGGACGAAATCCTTTGTTTTGACTATTTAAATCAAACCCCTTTGGGAGTGCTTTCGCATACCACAATTTGTTGTTCTGCATTTTGTCTAATTTCGACTTTAATCACTCCTGTGAGTAGGAAGCGAAAGCAACGACGACGAAACGGCAATGAAAACGTCGCTGAAAAAGTTGAAATTGCGTCTTTTCAAACTTTATAGCGTCTTTTTGGAAACGGTCAATTAGCGGGGGCACCCAACGACAATTTTCGGAAAATATCTGTTCGGAAGACGATTTGAGATCTAGAATTTTCGGAACATTTGTTGTAAAATTTTTTGGTTGCCTTCCTCTCCTAGGATTTTCGAACATCTAAAAACCACCATAATTGCCCATTTTTAACGGATTTTTACCCTTAAAAGGTCACCTAGAATTTTCGGGAGCCTTTTTTCTGGCTGAAATTTTCGAAAAGGTAAGTTTTGATCCCTATAATTTTCGGATCACTAGACTTTCAGCTAGGAAATCCGAACAGATTAAAAATTTTTAGGGGATAAAAATATGCCTATATCTACCGTTTAAATACTAAAATACGTTTAACAATGCTATGTTTAAGTGGTTTTGAACTATATTCTCGTTGGGTGCCCCTGAATTAGTTAAATGTAGGCGATTTTTCCTGGATTTTTCTCAAGGATTTTATTCCAGTTCAGAATGAGAGAGGAGAATTTGTCTTCGTATGTTCACGTCCACCCTATTCGCAGTCGTGCAGTGGACGTCAAAGAAATATACTAAAAAGCGTGATACACGTGCAGAACTGCGATTCTGCTCGTAAAACCAGTAATTGTTTCCTGCGGTTGTTATTGTCGTCTTCGTCTTGGTCTCTTGAGCTCTATAGTGAAAGTCTTAAAATAAACTTAATGACATAAAGCGAGAATGTTACCTGTGCTGTTGCCAGACATGTTGTCTCGGATCAGTTAATGACCCAGGAGTGAAAACAAGGCTTTCCTGTCAAGATGTAAAGAGAGATTGAACCGCAGGAAACAGAGTTTTAAGGATCCCCAGTCATAATAATCTCTACGTACAACGCTGAAGACAATTAATCCCTTACGCGTGTTTTTAAATGAAATGTTAAGTCTTCAGAGTTACTCAGTTTCTTTAGTGATAAGGATTAAATGGGGTTTTATAAGTGACTTTATATAAAGAGGAAGCTTTCCTAAAGGCTAAGGGATTATTTTCAACTTTTTCTTTCAGTTGAGATCATGATAGCATCATGAAAAAAATTCCTTACAACTTTTAAATCGTACTGTAACGAATGTAGTAAATAACACAGTGATAAGGCCCTACAATTTTGAGATTCGCTGAGGTTTTGATTCCGTCCAACGGTTGTTTACTGGGATATCCTCAGTGTATCCTCTCTTTCTAAATCATCGCGAGACGCAAGGAAATTGCAGCTGAAATTGTAGCAACAAAAACGAGCCATGTATATGTCGAAGCAGAGGGAAAACAAAAGGATATAAATGCGGAAGAATAGGGTGTTGTTTTTTGGTTATTTTTGAAAAAAAAAGGCAGATTGTTATGTTATCTGACCATACACAAAGCGATCAGGATGCTTCTTGCTTTGATTTGGCTGGTTGTAACCCGACAATACCCAAACAATATATAATAACCTTAATTATGAAAACTTGTTTGGGATGGGATTGGAAAGTTAGTGAAAAGAAGTTAGGAACGTTTCTTGCAAAGCACGACCGGTCTAGTGGTGCTGGTAAATTCCGCTCCATAAACGAACCTGAATGCATATTTGAATTTTCAACCAAAATAACAACCTGTATCGGGGCGTTAATGCCGGTTGGAATGGGAAAAGGAAGTACGTTTGAGGATATATCTATCTATTCCGGGAACTTTTCATCGTAACCGGTGTAAAGCTTTTCCGTACCACTTAGTAGATTTCAACCGAACCAAGACCCAGGTTCCGTGCAAATGATTAACGCTCTATGGCTGCTCATGTAATTCAGTAAAAATATCTAGTAAGATTTTCACTCAGTTTTCGTCTTCAAAAGAACATCATATGGCAAGAGCAGAAATGACAACAAAGTGAAACCACTCTTACCTCAATAACTGTGTTGAATATTCGATGAATAATATTTTTGAATCCCTATATTTTTGTACAATTTTTGCCTGCGAAAATTCTTCGCAAGAAAGACAAAAAATGATTTTTTCAACTGAATTGCTAATCGTGCGTCAGCTGAAAGGAAGTAGCTCTCTAATCGCTTATGCAAAACAGCTCCGTCATAAAACTAACACAATAGTCTTTCCTTCTCTAACTGCTGAAGTAGATACCATTAGCACAAAAGAGCTATTTCCCGAACTTTGCGGTTAACCAAAGCGTTGCTAGACAATATCTCGA